>VZRL01002505.1:140634-150770 GCA_013397895.1 Origma solitaria | reverse complement strand
GGGCCGCACCGGCCCTGCGCTCGGCGCATCCGGCAGCGCCCGCCCCGGCACGGGCCCGCCCGGAGCGGGCTCCGGCCACGCTTCCTCTCACCGCGGGAGGAGGCCCGGCCCCCGACGGGGCTCCCGGGTGTGTTCTACCCGCCCGGCATCGAGCCCCCGGCACCGATCCCCGAATGCTCCCTCCCGGGAGGAGTCCCGGACACGATGTGTCCCCGCGGTAGGTTTGGGGCCGCGCCCCGCAGCCACCACCGGGCTCACCCCAGAGCCACCACACCGCTCAGCCCCGGCTCTGCTGCCCACCCGGGAGCCGGGCCCGGCCCCGGGGTCCTGCTTCACCACTCCCTCGGTACTGCAGGGTGTATGGGGCGCTCTCAGCCCCGGGACCCCCGGCCCGGTGCGACCCGGCAGCGCCTGTCTGGTCGGTGGCCCCGAGCTTGGGTCAGCCCAGGCCGAGGCAGCCGGAGGAGCGAGCACTGCTCAGCTACATGGAGCTGCCTCACCGAGACTGGTGGGAGTCACTCCCCACCCCAGGCAGTGAGCAACGTGGAGACAGAACGGCGAGAGAAAGGGGCATGGACTGTCTGGTCCCCTGTCTCTGTCCCCTCCCTGTTCCCAAGGGCAGTGCCCTGGTCCATGTGCTCGGCGCCCGCGCTGGGCTGTGCCACACTTCTGCTCTGGTGCTGAGGCTCCAGTCCCAGCTGTCTGGCAGATGGGGCTGCTCTGAAGGCTGTGCTTCCCTGTGCTGGGACAGCCGCCTGGTAGCTCCAGGAGCTTGCCAGGGATTTGGTGACAAAACTCCCAGGAAGACCTGTCCTCCCATTCAACCCCAGCAAGGGAGCAGGACCGGGACCTCCCCCCACTGAAGTGGTCAGGATAGACAAGCTGTCCCAACTGAGCACTGACACGGCCATTTAAGGCAGAGTGCTCTGGGGACACTGTGGCACTGCTGGGCTGAGGAGACAGGGTTCCCTCAGTGTGGTGTTGGGCTGAGGGGACAGGTGGATCCCTTGGTGTGGGTGGGGCTGAGCTGAGGAGAAAGGGGATCCCTTGACAGAGGGGTTGAAGCAGGGTCAAGGCTTCCCCAGCAACAGCCAGGCTTTGGCAGGGTGCCCTTTTCTGATGTCTGCATTTCAGGCAGTGCTTGTGGAGGGGGTCTGGAGGGGCCACCCCATCCCACAGCATGAGTCAGCTTCACCCCTGCGCCTTTCTGGGGCTCTGGACCCAACCAGGGGGACAGCAGCAAGGGGATGGCCCAGGCTGCTTCCCAGGATGGTAGGCAGCTGCTGGGTCTGACAGGCCCCAGGGTGGCAGGTCAGGCACAGCACAGGGCCAGCAGGGCATGCCTTGCAGCTGGTAGTGGTGAGCTACCCCTCCGGCCCAGAGCACCAGCCTGGGGGCATAGCTGGGCCACAGGGGCTACAGAAGGATGCTTCTGTGCCCAGCTGAGAAGTGCCAGTTTGAGAGCCTGGCACAGCCTTCCCCCTGCTGCCACGGGACAGTGGCACTGTGTGGGACTGGGGAATGTTTCCTGCAGGATGGAGGGGGCTGGTGTTGGAGTTCCCTGGTACCAGCCATGAGAGTGCGACCAGCTGCCAACCCTGGGGCTGGGGCAGTGGCACAGTGAGGGGGGGCACAGAGCAGCTTTATGGGCACCCATTGCTCCAGCCTGGGCCAGGCTCTGTCCATCACCTTCCTACCCACCAGTGCCAGCAGGTAACAGGTCCACCCCTGTCCCCTGACTCTTCCTGGTGTCAGAGTGTTGCCCGGCCATGCAGAAGTGTCAGGGTTTCCCGAGACACCCAGGACATGCCCTCAGGAGGGTGTTGGGGCAGGCTGTAGCTGTGGAGCTCCTCACTGCAATGT
Source organism: Origma solitaria (assembly GCA_013397895.1). Lineage (NCBI taxonomy): Eukaryota > Metazoa > Chordata > Aves > Passeriformes > Acanthizidae > Origma > Origma solitaria. Next base: position 148,907 of record VZRL01002505.1, on the reverse strand, counting down.
ATAGTGCAGTGGACTCCTGCTGGGTGCCGCAGGGTGGGTACAGCTGCCTGGACCATTCTGGGACTGGGGGCATGGGCAGAGGGGCTGTGCCTGGGCCAGCCAGGCTGATACCACCCCATTCCCATGATGTTCTCAGCAGACACGCTGGTGGGGAAGATCGCTATCCCGGCATACACCCTGAGCGACGACGACTGCTCCTCTGGATACCAGCAGCTGAGCGTGGAGAGTGACCCTGAGGAGGGGGGTGAGCCTGGCCCTGCCGCCCTGCCCTGCCGCCAGTGCGGGCTGCAGCTGGCTGCCAGCCTGGGCCAGAGCTGCCTGCAGTGTGCCGGTGCCGAGGGCGGCCGCGGCCAGCGCATCGTCTATTCCTGCCAGCTCTGCCCCTTCGCCTCCCATTACTCCAGCCACCTCAAGCGCCACATGAAGACACACAACGGGGAGAAGCCTTTCGCCTGCACGCAGTGTGCCTACGCCTCTGCCCAGCTGGTGAACCTGACGCGGCACCTGCGCACACACACTGGCGAGAAGCCGTACCGCTGCACATGCTGCAGCTTTGCCTGCAGCAGCCTGGGCAACCTGAAACGCCACGAGCGGGTCCACAGCCAGGACAAACCCTTCCAGTGCGCTGCCTGCGACTACCGCTGCAACCAGAGCCGCAACCTGAAGCGGCACATGCTCAGCCACCGCCTGCCCGAGGGCGAGGGGCCGCACCGGCGGGACAAGGACCCAGGTAAAGGTGGGAGGGTGGGGAGTGCTGCTGTGGGGGCCTTGGGGCTGGGGCGGGGCACAGATCCTGCCATGGACCTGACCTCATGTACTGCCAGGCTCACTGGAGCACTGTGGCTCCTCATAGAGCCAATCCTCACTGGCGCTGTGCTGCCCCACTCACGACCCCGTCTGTTTGTTCCACAGAGCCATTGCTGCCAGAGCTGAGCCTGCATGTGGGCAGTGGCAGTGGCCCCTTCCTGCCCGGCTGTGCACGGCTGCGGGGCGAAGAGGCAGCTGCACTGCCCGAGCTGCTCTTCCCCTTCACATGCCGCATGTGCGGGCTGGTGCTGGACGACGGGTTCGCACAGGACGAGGGCCTGGCCGAGCAGGTCTGTGGGCGCTGCAGCCTGGCAGTGCTGGGCACCGAGCCAGGTGCCAGCCCCCGCAAGGGCACTGGGGACAAGGGCTTTGCCTGCAGCCTCTGCCCCTTTGTCACCCACTACCCCAACCACTTGGCGCGGCACATGAAGACGCACAGCGGGGAGAAGCCCTTCGCCTGCCCGCTCTGCCCTTACGCCTCCGCCCACCTGGACAACCTGAAGCGGCACCAGCGCGTGCACACAGGCGAGAAGCCCTACAAGTGCCAGCTCTGTGACTACGCCTGCGGCAACCTGGCCAACCTCAAGCGTCATGGGCGCATCCACTCAGGCGACAAGCCCTTCCAGTGCAGCCTCTGCAGCTACAGCTGCAACCAGAGCATGAACCTGAAGCGGCACATGCTGCGGCACACGGGCGAGAAGCCCTTCCAGTGCCGGGACTGCACCTACACCACTGGTCACTGGGACAACTACAAGCGCCACCAGAAAATCCATGGCCACACGGCCGAGAGCTGGGTGAACCCACGCAATGCCAAAGCCCTCCTGGCCCCCCCAGCCGTGGGCACGGCCCTGCCCTGAGACAGCACTTAGCCTGGCAGTGGGCCTGGGGTGCCTCAGCGCCTGCCCTCCCTGGGGGAGGGACGGTGAGGGCGGGCAACTTCACAGGGGCTTGGGGCTGCCTTATGCCAGGCCCACAGGCACACTAGGGCCTCCAGCAGCCCTGTCCTGCCTGGGCAGGGTGAAGTCACGACCAGCAGCTCCAGCTCCTGCCCCCGTGGCAGCACTGCTGTGTCCCCAGCCACCCCACCTGCCTATTTCTGCCTGCAGGAGCCTTCCTCTGACGGGGTTTNGGGAGGGGGGAACAGGACTGGTTCCATGGCTGCTGCCGTGCTGGTCAGTGTAATTTATATTGTGTATAAAAGCATTAAACAGTCAGTTTTGTTATCTGCTCTTCTCCCTGGGGGCCTTGTTCTGCTGCAGAGGAGGACAGCACAGGGCTGGCACAGGGAAGGGAGGGACAGCAGCCACCCCCAACAGACAACCTGGTACCAATCAGGATCCGTTTTAATCATCGTTGCAGTGTGTAAACATCAGTTACTGTCCATTAATGCTCTGTTGGGCTGAGCAGCAGGAGATACGTGATTACAAGCCTGGATTACGCTGGCATCTATGAGCGGGTTAGAGGGAACTCTGCACGGAGCCCCCTGAGACAGCTTACTGCACTCTGTCTCGGAGCACAAACCTAAATGCTAATTTGGCATTATGGAGCCTGCCTGGGTCCACCTGGGGCAGCTGCCTCCACGCTAGGCCAGGCCTTCCCAGCTGGGACAGGAGCAGCTCTGCCCCTGTGCTGGGCCAGGCCCTGCACTGCTGCTCCAGGGCTTGGCCCAGGCACACTGCTCAGGTCAAACAAGCCCTCTCCCAGCTGGAGCCAGCAGCGGGAGGAGTTCAGCTGCCCCCATCCCAAAGGCAATGGTGGGCTGGGGGTGAGCTCCCAGCCCCGGGGAGCAGGGAAAGGTGGATGTAGCAGGTGAGAGGCACGTTGATTGCAACCTGGCTGCAGGTCGTACATTCCTCAGCAAAGGCCCTTGCTCAGGCTGGGGCTGTCCTGGGAAGGGGGTCACTACAGATCCTCATCGCCAATGCCCTCAAAGGCGTAATTGCCATGGAAGTCATTAGCACCCACGTCGTTAGCAGAGCTGGAGTGGCTGATCCCACGCAGGCTGACGGAAGTGAGCTTGCTCTGTGGATAAGGGAGATGTTAGGGAGGACAGCCCTACCTCACCTACCCACTTAGGCTGAGGGCTCTGGCACATCAGCACACAACTCACCGAGAGTTTGGCCATGGGCTCCCGGGAAGCATCAGGGGAGTCCTGTGAGGACAACACAGTTGGGCAGCACAGGGTCATGGGACACAACACCCACCTGTCCCATCTGCCCTCCCTCCCTCCTCAGGCAGTCTGGCTCACTGAGATGGTCCAGGACCTCTTTCCCTTCCCAGGGCTCCAGAAGCAGAGCACCACAGCCCTGCTGTCCTCTGGGCTTGCCCCAGCCCTGCCAAATGGGCAGTGGCTCCCCTGGGCGCAGTGAGTTCTGGTAAACAACACACAGCAGAGCCCATGGTCACGCGTGTTCCCCACCCAGGGCTGCAGGGCCCCACTCACCAGCAGCGGGGGCGACTTCACAGCTTGCTGGCTGTCTGAGCGCCTCAGGGCCCCATTCATCCGCCGCCGAAACATCTGCAGCGAGGAGTTCAGCTTAGACTCGGTACTGCAGGGTGCCCTGGGGCTTATGACTGGCCCTGGGGATCTGTCTGCTGGCCCCATCCTTAGGGAAACACTCAGGGCCCAGCCCACACCCCAGGAAGTCACAGGGACAGGTTGGGATCCCGCCTGCCTTGGGGCAGGGAGGGTTGGGAGCCCCAACCCTCACCTTGCGGATGCTGCCTCCAGATTTTTTCACCATCAGCTCATCTACCATGGACTGCAAGCAGATGCTCAGCATGATGGCCTGCAAGGGAGAAGTGTCACAGGGCTCTGTGCACCCCACAGCCTTCTTACATCCCACACCAGGCGCAACCCCGCCCTTCCTCTCACAGCCACCACCAGCCCACCACACAGGCAGCTCTACCTGCGGGCTGGTGATGGTGACCCACTGCAGCCGGTCCTTGCTCATCAGGTACTCAAAAGCCAACTCTAGCTTCACCTCAGACTTCCCGGGGCTGCTCCCCGAAGGGCCATTGCTCATCGGCACCTGCAAAGACACACACCATGGCTGGGAGACTCCAGAGGCGAAGTCGCAGCTTCCCAGACGCCAGCATAGATCGAGTGTAGGACACCTGCCCAGTGCCCACCAGTCTTCTGCCACTGTCAGGTCCCCTCAAATGTCCTCACACCAATGATCCCCTGAGCCCCAAGGCATGATTCAGACCCTCCCCAGGCCTACTGAGCCAGAAGCTGGTGTCAGAGCCAGCGCCTTTCGCAGGGAGAGGTACCAGCCCAGCCTGGCATAGCCAGGTCTCTCCAGCCCCCCCAGAGCTCTCCCTGCTCTCCAAGCATCACTCACCGAGGATGTGACCCGCCAGCACCGCATGCGCGTGACCTTGAAGCTGCCCTCCTTGATCTGCTCATTCGGCAGCCGCACCTGGAAGTTGAGCTCGTTGTTGCCAGCACTGACAACGACATGGCAGCCCTTCTCAGGGAAGTCGGTGACGCAGGGGTCAAACTTGAGATAGCCGTAGTACTTTAGGGTCTGCGCCAGGCGGATGAACTGTGGGCAGAGCCAGAGATGCTCAGCACTGCTAGCTGACTGCCCGGGCCAGAAACAGATGACCAACCTGGTACCACACATCGCATGGAGAGGGGCTGGCACAGTGCCAGGACTGCCCCAGTCATGGCATTGCACCCTCCCCTACCTCCTTCTTGGAGACCTTTTCTTGCAGGGACTTCAGCTGTCGATGCTGTTCCTTATTGACAAGGATCCATCCGTGCTCAATGTCTGACACCGTCTACAAGCAGAAGAGGCTGGTGAGCACCTGAGACCAGAGCCACCTGAGCCCCTGCACAGCTGTGGCCAGGGGGTGCGGTGCCCCTCCTCACCTGGCTGTGCCTCACCAACCCTCACCTGCGCATACAGCAAGTTCAACCCCACACGATGCTCCATCACATCGTCATCATAGGCCGAGTCCCAGTAGCTGGAAGGGAACCACATGGGTCAGCCTATGCCCCAGCTCCTAACAGTGACGAAGAGAAAATCACCCTCCTGTGGACTGCCTCTCTGGCCAGCTCCTCCGTCAGTCAGCTGCCGTGCCCTGCTCCCCATCTAAACCAGTTGCCATGGGAAGGCAGAAATGGGCTGAGCACAGCAGGGCAGCCCACGGCCCAGTGGCATGGCCAGGGATGCCCAGGTGTGTTCCTGGGGACCAAAGCATCTGTGGGCAGCAATGACAGGAGGGGAGGGTGCCTCCATGGAACAGGGAGCCCTGGGCACCACCCCACTGCTGCCCCCCAGCCCCCCAGTCACCTCTTGCGCAGGATGATCCGGAACTCAGGGTTGTGCAGGCTGGTGACTGACACATACGGCAGCTCAAATTCCTGCAGCTTTCGCACAACTGCAGGGAAACACCAGCTCAGCAGCAGCTCTGGGCAGCAGGAGCCCCCAGACCCCCACAGCCAGAGCACCCCAGGGAAAACAGCTGGGCTCCCCACCCAGCGCAGGGTCCAAGCACACAGCACTCACTCCAAGCAGGGGACAAGGCAGATGTCCCACCGCAGTGAGCTCTACTCACAGGAGAAAGCTCCATCCTTGGTCTCTCTCACTAGAAAGAGGCTGAAGTAGCCAACGAGGTCATCTGGCAGATCCAGCTTGGAGGCTACAGCCTGAGAGGGAGAGCAGGAGGTCACTGCTTCCTGACATAGTCCCAGTCCAGTGGCAAGACCCAGCCCGTGTGCATTCTGGGGTCTCCAAACAGCCGGAAGGCAGCACCCCTGCTACCCCGGGGCTCATTGTAACCACAAAACAGCTAGGGCCCCCCAACATGACTCTGGGCCCAGAGACACCCATAGGCACGCCCGTTCCAGCTCCCAGCTTTTCAGGCCCACCAAGTCAACCCTGCTCCAGGGTGGGGAGATGGCAGGGGAGGGTAGGGGAGGCTACCGGGCTGAGAGACCCCCACACATGTGGGAAACCATAGAACACAGCAGGAGGAGCTGGTCCCACCCAGCATGAGAGCTCTGGCACCTCAAGGACATCCTCTGTCTGGTCCGAGGTGAGGATGGTGATCTTGACCTTCTGCCCATTAGAGAGCAGCACTTCCAGCACCACCTCCTCTGTGGGGATCTGCTGTGTCTCCTGGAAAGAGAAACAGGACTGGCACCCCAGCCTCTTGCTACAGACTGGGGGCCCCAGGCCTCCCACAGCTCTGCCCCCTCACCTGCTGGGCCTTGCGCAGGAAGCTGTTGAAGGTCTCGCTGCCTCCCAGTGTTGGGTCCTGCCGCACTGCAGGAAGGAGCACAAGGAGTAAGGAATCCCATGGGAAGGAGCAGGGACCCACAGCAGTGCCTGGCCCTTCTGCAGCCCCCAGTTTGCTCTCAGATTGTGCGCTGGGGCAGCCAGGGACTCCCTGCACATCCCCACTCTGCCAGTGCAGGGCAGGGGCTGAGACAGGATTGGCATCCAGAGGACAAGCCCAGCAAATGCCAGCGCTACACTGCGAGTTGCAAGATGGGCCATGGCAAACGGAGCACTGCAGGGAGGAAGCCATGGGCAGTGCTCCAGTGCCCTGTGCAACTGGACCAGGGCAGGCCCAGCTTACCAGCCTGCATGTACTTCTCCAGCTGCTCCCGTCGCTGCTCTACCTCCGCCGGGGTGAGCGCGAAGATCTTCTTTGGGGGAAAGGCTGGGACCACATTGGCGCCATACTCCTTCCTTAACTGGGATAAGAGCAGAGTGCTGCAAGAGACTCCGGGGAGATGGTGGCTGCCCTGATTCCCCACCCTAGCTGATCCCCAGGGACCTAGCAAGGGGAGCAGAGAGCTTGCCAGCATCCCTCATCCACTTGGGCAGCCATGCAGCAGCGTGCAAGAACCCAGATGGAATGTCACAGACCAGGAGCTCCCACCGCCCTCCCTACCTGCTCATGCAGGCCCAGGAGCTGGCTGTAGCGCACCCGGCAGTGCAGCACCCCATTCACATGGATGTTGTATGCCTGCAAGGAAAGACGCCAGTCAGATCCCAGCACCTGTCAGATGGAGGGATCCCAGGATCTGCCCAGCTCAGGGCACACAGGACATGCCAAGGAGCACACAGGGAAAGGCAATACTTCTGAGGAGCCCGCTGAGAGACAGATGGTCAAAATCGTTCAGGAAGTATGAGCACATCCAAGAGATGTGACCACTGGACACCAAGAAGGCCTAACCCTATGGCTGCCCAGACACACTGCAGCCCTGCAGACATGGGTGTCCTCATGCCAGCGGACAAGGACACCTCTCCCCACTCCCAGGGGTTACCACAGAGCTGGTCCCTGGCTATGCCCCTTCTGCTCTGGCTCAGCTCCTGCTGACACCACAGGCAGAGCACAGCTACAACTGAAGAACATATGGGGCCTGGCAACTCCATGGCCCAGCTCCCACCACCTCACCACAGGCAGAGTCCTTCCAGGGGACAGCACTGTCCTCACAGATCCTGCCATCCCCAGAGTGGCGTATTGGAAGGCAAGAGGATGGAGATGAGCCTCCAGCCAGCCATCACAGCCCAGCCTCCCATGGATGCCCCCAGTGCCCTCCTTCCCCTGAGCACCAGGACTGCCCAGGCTTAGCAGAGGTGCCAGCACAGCCATGCTAGAGCTCACACTGGCACCTCCCAACCCAAAGGCACCAGCCTAGCGGCTCAGGGTTGCTGTGGAAGAGCCAGGAGGGACACAGGCGGTACAGGCAGCACCCACGCCTGCCCACATCAGGGCTCTCCATGAGGTCACAGCTCCTGCCCAGCCCCCCGGGCTGCCCAAGTGCTCTCTCCAAGGTCTCCCCCAGGCCTAACGCACCTCCACAACAGTCGAGGGCAAAGTGCAGGGGGGTCATGGGGCCGAAATGCCTCGGGGGCTGTTTGCTCCTCTGGCCCTTGAGCAACTGCACCTCCTGCGGGTCGCCAGGTCTCTCTACCACTGCTCACCACCGGGTCCGTGCCCCATCTCGGGCTCCCGAAGGGGATCCGCCGAAGAAGGATTTTGGCACAGGAGGCGGGGCGGGGGCGGGGGTCGATCTCCGCGGGGTCGTGGAAGACAGGGTTGCCCACCCTTACCCCGAGAGCACCCATTCGGACCCTCCGCCCCGCCTAGGGCTCTGCCCGCCGCTGCCGGCCCCGGTAAGGGGGTCTGGGAACTCGGTGGCCACCACCACTTGGCAGCAGCGTCCCTCGGCCCCTCTCCGGAGGCGCTCACGGCGCAGGGAGCAAAACAGGAAGCCGCGAGGAGCGGACGGACGGGCGGGCCAGGATGAGCCGGAGCTGGGGATGAGACCGGACGGGGCCCCTGCGGGCTACCCACCCCCGCCCGCGGCGCCCCGGGCAGGGCAAGATCCGGACATCCCCGGGGCGTTCCTAGAGACCTCCCGGGCCCAACCCGGAGGCGCGGGGGCGGTGGGGCCCGATCCCTGCCCGGCCCTGGCACCGGGCGCCGGCTGGGGATGGCGG
>VZRL01002505.1:120248-140327 GCA_013397895.1 Origma solitaria | reverse complement strand
TCCGCCCGCCCCGCCCGCCCCGCTTCGCTCCGCTCCGCCCGCCCCGGGGACGCTCTGCCCAGCCTGCCCCGAGCAAGCCCCGCCGCGCCGGGGCTGAACGCGGGACCGGCCGCGCGGTGGGGCAGAAGCGGGCGGGGGAAGAAGCGGGGAGGCGAGGCCACCGGGAAGGGCCCCGGGACCGGAGCGGCGCCGCACCGGCGGGAGTGACATCACCGCGCGTCACGCGGAGGAGGCCTGACGTCACAGGGGGTCAGGCGGAGCGCCGTCTGGCCGGCAGGGGGCGCTGGAGGCGGGCGGAAGGGCGCCATGGCGGAGCGGGCGGGTGAGTGCGGGACGGGACTGTGGGACCGGGACCAGACCCGGCCCCGCTCACGCTCCCATCGTTCTAGGTGCGAACCCCGAGGGAGCTGCGCCAGTGCCGGCGGGACCGCAGGTGAGCGGGGCCGGGGCTGGTGTGAGGCCGGGGCTGGGTGCCGGGGCCGCCTCACGGTGTGTGTCCATAGGCCCCGGAGCTCTCCCGGGAGGAGAAGCTGCAGCTGCGGAAGGAGAAGAAGCAGCAGAAGAAGAAGAAGAAGAGCGAGAAGGGGCCGTCGGCCGAGCCCCCAGAGCTGGGTGCGCCCCCCGAGCCAGGGCAGCCGCGGGGTGAGCACCGCCGTCCCCGCAGGCTCCCTAGCGGGGCAGCGCTGGGCCGGTCCCGTGGGTGTCCCGGGCTGGCAGCGTCCGAACCCGGGAGTGTCTTCCAGCGGGACCCCCGGGATGTGCCCCCATTCCGTGCCCCAGCCGGGGCCTCGCGGGGCTGCCCCGTGGTGCCGTGTCAGCTGCGCGGTGGGGAGGGCGTGGAGCCCCTCCCAGGGCACAGAGGGCTCTCCGTGTTCTGCCCCTCGCAATGGGCTGCATCTCCCGGCGATGTAGGCTGGGTACAGACTCCCCCTTCCTCCCTCGCAGCAGCTGCTCAGCCTTCATCCCCCTTGGCCTCGGCTGATGGCCCCAGCGACGGTGAGAAGCCCGCGGGTGGCAAGAGCAAGGCAGAGCTGCGAGCAGAGCGCCGGGCCAAGCAGGAGGCTGAGCGGGCCCAGAAGCAGGCCAGGAAAGCAGAGCTGAGCCAGGCAGCCACAGCAGCCAAGCCCCGGCAGAGCCTCACAGAGCCCCAGTCCAGTAAGGCTGTCAACACCCCGGGGTGCAGAGGGTGGGTGAGTGGGATGGGAGGGTCTGGGGTGGCCACCGGCAGAGGATGCCCATGTGATCTGGCCATGGTCTGGGTTCTGCCTTCCCTGAATTTGGCAGTGCACCAGAGCAGCTTGTCCTCACCCTGGCTGTACTCACAGTGGTGAAGCGCCTGCCGGAGCACGTGCAAGTGGATGACCCCGCTGCCCAGAGGAAACTGGCCAAGAAGCTGGAGCGGCAGCAGGTAGGAGGAGGACTCGGTGACCCGCTGCACACCTTGGGCAGCCATGCTGCAGAGGGTCTGGGGGGGCACATGGTGGGACCAGGGCCTGCTTTCTGAAGGCAGAGGGGAACTTGGCATGCCCTGAGCAAGTGTTGGGTATGACTGGTGGCCCTGGAATGAGCAGAACACTGGGTGAGCCATCACAATACTCGGCTGCAGGTACCTCTGAGGCAGGATTACGGTACCAAGGTTAACCTGTTCTCCCACCTCCACCAGTACAGCAGGAAGAAGCCACTGACACAGCAGATGAGGTACAAGGCCTCCCCAGCCCAGGTCTCTTGCAATGCTGGGCTCTGCTTTGGCTGGTGTGGCTGCGGAATAGCTCTGGAGGAGGGGTGTCCTAGCCCTGCATGTGGGATACACCTGATGGAGTGGTCGGGGACATTTTGCTTGCTTTGGGGAGTGGCAGTAGGGGCAGCCTAATATCTTGCCTGTGGGGTGAGTGCAGGGCCACAGGAGAAGGGGCTGTGGGATGAGCCTGACTCCTCTGGTTACTGCCCCCCCCCTTCCTGGGCCATCCCTTGGGTTGTTGGGCTGTGGCCTGTCAATGTTGGGCTGCAGAGGTGCTGACAGCTCCTTCTCACTGCTCCGTGCAGCATCCCCTCCACAGTGATCCATCCAGCGGTGGTGCGCCTTGGCCTCCAGTACTCCCAAGGCATCATCAATGGCTCCAACGCCCGCTGCATCGCGCTGCTGGAAGTGTTCAAACAGGTACCTGAGCAGCTACCTGGCAGCAGGGGCATTGTGCTGGGCACAGGTGTGCGTTCCTGTTCCCTGACTGCTGAGGCTGTATCTGTGGTCAGTCATCGTCAGCCTCTGCCTTTGGATCGTGCCAGGGCGGGGTCCTTTTCTGACACTGCCACTGCTGTTTTGAGTCCCTGGAGCACCCATTGCCCCTCCAGGCAGTGTGTCAGGCTGTGCAGTGCATATGTGCCTTGAATGCAGCCAATCAGGCAGGGTGCTTGCATACCCTACCCTGAGGTACCCTGAGATCATACTCCCTTTCTACTTGTCTCAGCTGATCCGGGATTACTCCACTCCCCCCAATGAGGAGCTGTCACGGGACTTGGTGGCCAAGCTGAAGCCACACATCAGGTGAGGGCTCCCAACACCAGAGCAGAGGAACCAAAGCTCCACAGAGTGTGGTCCATTGTTCATGTGTCTGGGTTGGTGTCCACCCAAACTTTGGCTGACTTTCCCAGGGTTCTGCCTTCCTGCCCACTCTCCCTCTCCCTGTCTTGGCCCTCCAGGCTGCTTTGAAGCTAAGCCCATTTCTTCTGCAGTTTCCTGAACCAGTGCCGGCCACTCTCAGCCAGCATGGGCAACGCTATCAAGTTCCTCAAGAAGGAGATTTCATGCCTGCCTGATACCCTGAGAGAGGAGGAGGTGAGTGGTCTTGCTGAGTGGCAGGCTCCAAGCCCTGGCTGAAGGAGCTGAGCAGAGAGTGGGGATGGGATGCAGACTGGGAGCAGTGCTGCAGTGGAGTTGGAAGCTTGTTATCAGGGAGAAGAGCCTGACCCTCACCTGGCTTCAATCAGGAAGTTGCAGAGAGTGAGAAGGTCTGTATGTGATGTCTATGTCTCTCCAGGCAAAGGAGAAGCTCCAGGACGTGATCGACAAATACCTGCGGGAGAAGATTGTCCTGGCAGCTGAGGCCATCTCAAGGTCTGCCTTTGAGAAGATCAATGACCATGACGTGATACTGGTGTATGGATGGTGAGCACACAGCACAGGCATCCAATCTGATGGGTAGGAGGAGGGACTGGAACAGCATGGGAGGCAAGGCTGTGATGGTTCTGCACAGGGCTCAGCACTGTCCCACTTAGTGTGTCTGAAGCTGGGTTCCAAGAGCCCCAGAGTCACTGCTCCCTGCCCCCAGGGCACTTACAGTTCACTGGATTTGTTTACTGGATTTTAAAAAACTGCTGCAAAGTCAAATGTCAGGAAGCAAAAATATGGAAAGAAGCCAGAGACTGCTGCACCAAGAGTCCAGATGTGATATGTATCCTGGGCAGAGGAAGGAGCAGGGGCAGGAGGCCAGTGCAGGTTTGGAGTGTTGTGAGAGGGAAACTGGGAGCGGGTGTGGAGTGGCAGAGTGTCTTGCGGTGGTCACAGACAGGGAGGTCAGTGCTGCTTCCAGGGAGGGCTGAGACATCACTTTCCCAGGAGGGCTTTCCTGTGCAGGGACAGGGAGACAGGCCCTGGGTGCCATCATGGCAGGAGGGTTCACCCTCATCATTCATGAGGGTGAGGGTGGACATCATGGCCAGGTGGGAGCCTGGCCTGAGGGGATGGGGCAACTCCTGACTGGTGCCCATCAGCTCTTCCCTGGTGAACCGGACACTGTGTGACGCCCATGCAAAGAAGGGCCGTGCATTCCGCGTGATAGTGGTGGACAGCCGGCCGCGCCTGGAGGGGCGGGAGACATTGCGGCGCCTGGTACGGAAGGGTATCCACTGCACCTATGTGATGATCAATGCCATCTCCTATGTGTTGCCTGAGGTGAGGGGCTGTGCCAAGGGTGAGGGAGGCTGCAGTGTGGTCAAAGGTGCTGACAAATCCCTGCACTTCCCTGACAGGTGTCCAAAGTGCTGCTGGGAGCCCATGCACTCCTGGCCAATGGCTCTGTCATGTCCCGGGTGGGGACATCACAGATTGCACTGGTTTCCAAGGCCTACAATGTACCCGTCCTGGTCTGCTGTGAGACCTACAAGTTCTGCGAGCGGGTGCAGACAGATTCTTTTGTCTCCAATGAGCTGGGTATGGCTTCTGTCCCCTTCCTCCCACCTGGGACCTTCTCCCACTCCATGCTGTAGACCATGTCAGTCTGCTGCATCCTGCCATCCCCCTTCCTGGGTGAGGGGCCACCACTTGCAGGCAGGGGGACCTGGCAGGCAGCGGTGGTGTGTGCTGCTCCAGGGGCAGGATGGAGAGGTGCTGATGCTGATGGTTTTTCCTCTCTCTGCAGATGACCCTGATGACCTGATTGTGCTCCGGAAGGGCCAGGCCCAGCTTGGGGGCTGGGCAGAGAACAAGTCTCTGCGTCTTCTTAACCTGGTCTATGATGTGACGCCCCCAGACCTGGTGGATTTAGTCATCACAGACTTGGGCATGATCCCCTGCACCTCAGTGCCTGTGGTCCTTCGTGTCAAGAACGTGGATCAGTAGTCAGGGTAGCTGCAGGGATGCTAATAAACCAGGCCCCAGTACCCTGTGTGCGGCATCTGTGGTGTGGCAGAGCCCTGGCACCCGTGTGTCATCCATGTCATCGCTGGCACAGCTCTGCACCTCCCTTGGGGCCTGCTGGTTTCAGACCCTCTCCTCCCAGTCCAGCCCTGTCCCTGGGCCCCTCCTCTGGGAAAGGTGTGGTGATGGCCCCAGGGTTACCCTCCTCGGAGCTTCGGTGGCACTCGGGCTGTGCTTCTAGCAGCCCCTCGAGCTGGGCTGGTGAGGGAGAGCCCGAGTCCCTCCGGCCGTGGCCTCTGGCACCAGCCCTGAGGAGGGCCCTTCCCGCGGGGGGCCGGCCGGGCAGCGAGCGGTGCCCGGGGCAGTGAGGGCGTGGGGAGGCGGTGGTGGTGCCCCACGGCCCGAGCGGGGCCGGCGCGGGGCTCCCCTGAGGGGTCGCGGCCATGTAAATCGCGCCGCCTTCAGCCGCTCCGCTCTGGCCGGGGCGGGCTCAGGGGAGGCCTCCTGGGGCGGGGCCATGCAAATGAGGCTCGGCCGCGCGGCATGCCGGGACACAGCCCGCGGGAAGGCAGCGCTGCCCTCGCGCGGCCGCGGGCGGAGCGTGCGGCTGGAGCCGCAGCGCGGGGCTGGAGCCGTGCGGGCTCGGCACGGGGTGAGCTGTGCGCTGGGTGGGGCTGCTGCGGGGCTTGGGAGCTCATATTTACGTGGCAAGGAAAAGGCACCATGCTCAGGCAGGTGGTTTTCCCAGAGCGAGGCTCGTCCTTTGCATTGCGGATGTGTAGAGCCCCGCGATTTCCCCAAATGCGGGAAACTCGACTGCGTAATTTTGGTAGTAGGACAGCTCCGTTTGCACTCTCCCCTGAATTCGTTGTTCAGTGAAAGAACCGTGATCAGAATTAGCTGTAAGTAGTCTGCCTGTGACGTGTGTCAATGTCCCGGTCGCTGCCGATGTTCTTGAAATCGTCTTTCTCTTATTTTCTGCTCTGACGGGCTATCGGTCGCCTGCGGGTGCGGCAGCAGTGGGACTAACCCGGCTCCCGGGGGCCTCAGCGCCCGCTGCTTGTCCCGTCTCCATCTATGCGGGAGCGGCCCAGCCTCGCCTGTTCCGGCTCCAGCCCGCGGGCCGAGAAGCGGTTCCGGCCCGACCCCATGCTCAGGCCGCGGTGGGACGGCGAAACTCGGGTTTGCGTCCCGGCCCGCACACCGACCTCGCGGGAGATACGGACGGCGGGGAGAGACTTCGTCCGATCCGGGATGCGGCAAATCCCCTCCGTCTGGAAATCCGGCTGAACTCACGGTGTGTGAGCACCCCGCGTGTGACCTAGACAGTGCTTACCGAGCGGGACCAGCATCTCCGCACCCTTTCCCCAGCGAGGATCCGTTTCACCGAGGTGTTTCCCTGCTCCTGCCGGCATGGTGTGGGACAGGCCGGGATCATCCCGGCTCCAAACGCGGCAGTCCAAAGGCCTCTCTTGGTGGGATCTGCTGGCCAATTCCTGCAGGGAACGGGAATATGTCTCTCGGGCACGGGCAGCCCCTGTTCGGAGAGAGCGCCCTGGGATGCCCCTGAAAGCCCGGCTCTTCTCGATCTGCGCACCGCGAACACAACATGACTGCCCTCCAGAGCAAGAGTTGCCTTCACGACCTGTCGGAGGATCCCGGACCCCTCCTACCGCCCCTACACCTGCGCTCCCACATCCCACGGCTCCCATGGCCCTCGTCCCGTCCTCGCGCTAGCTCTGGGCGCTTCACTCTCAGCGTCAGCGCCGAGCAGCACCCCGTGACCGACTCGAGCCCAACGCTCCTTCGTATCAAAGGCTGCGGTAACGAATAGCACAAGAGGAATTGTACCGCGTTATTGTAGCTTCTCTCATTAAACCACAAAATCAGGGGAGAGCGCGAACGCAGTCCCCCACTACCACAAATTATGCAGTCGAGTTTCCCGCATTTGGGGAAATCGCAGGGGTCAGCACACCCGGAGTGCAAGGGATGAGCCTCGCCCTGGGAAAACCACCTGCCTGATCATGGTGTCTCCCCTGCCAGGTAAGTATGAATTCCTACCTCCGCACGGAAGCCCCCAAGCCGCCCCACGTCTCTACAAGACATGGTTACCAGGCGCCCGGCCCCACACGGTTCCAGCCCCGCGCTGCGCCTCCATCCGCACGTTCCGCCCCGCGCAGCGCCCGCGGACGCGCGAGGGCAGCGCTGCCTTTCCGCGGGCTGTGTCCCGGCATGCCGTGCGGCCGAGCCTCATTTGCATGGCCCCGCCCAATGAGGCCCCGCTCATGGCCCAGCCCACACCCGTCGAGTCCTTGTGACGTCACCCTGCTGGCCGCCCCAGTTCCGGTTCGGTGCTGGTGGCGCGGCCCGCAGCGGGGCGGCGGCTCCGGCACTCCCCGATGGCATCAAGCGCCGCCCGCGGGCCGCCGTGCCGGGAGCGGAGTCTCCGGGAGCGGCCGGGACGACGATCGGGTTCTGCCGGGCGCAGCCGGAGCCGTAGAGGGGAGCGGGAGGGTGAACAGAGAGTGCTCCGTATGTACCGGGGGTGGACGGGACGAGGCGCGGGCGCTCCCCGGTGTACGAGGCGGTGCCACCGTGCCCGGTGCTGCGGGACACCGAGACGTGCGGCGGGATCTTGCTTCGTTTTGGTGCTAATTCCGGTGTTTTGGGGCAGGGGAAGAGCTGCCGGCGGGAGATCTGGACTGCGAGGATGGAGGAGAAGCTGCCAAATCCCCGACAGAACCTGTGCGGCCCCAAGTCAGCCCGGACGGGGCGGCGGAGGGGCGCGGCGAGAGTTCCGCGAACGGGGCGGTGCCACCCCCAGGGGCTCCCGGGAAGCGCGGCAGGAAAAGCAAGGCCGAGGTGCTGCTGTTGGAGCTGTCCCAGGCCCCGGAGCCCATCCAGATGCAAAAGGTGCTGGGGAGCAGCGAGGAGGGGGACAGCCTTGAGACACCTCGGGGCGGGCGGCCCAAGAGAAGGGCGGCCAAAGTGTAAGTGATGGTGACGATGGGGGCCTGGGGGGACGGTGCTCCAGAGACACGTGCGAGGGTTAGGGATCTTCAGCCTGGAGAAGGAAAGGCTCCAGGGAGACCTTAGAGCCCCTTCCAGTGCTGAAAGGGGCACCAGAAAAGCTGGAGAGGAACTTTGCACAAGGGTCTTGAGGGACAGGCTTACAGGGGAATGGTTTCCCACTGCCAGAGTTAGATGAGATACTGGGAAGAAATCCTTCCCTTTGAGGCTGGTGAGGCCCTGGCACCAGTTGCCCAGAGAAGCTGTGGCTGCCCCATCCCTGAAAGTTTTCAAAGCCAGATTGGATGGGGCTTGGAGCAACTTGGGATAGTGGAAGGTGTCCCTGCGCGTGGAAGGCGTTTGGAGCTGGATGACCTTTAAAGTGTCTTCCAACCCAAACCATTCCCCAATTCCATGATTCAATGCTCTCTGTCTCCCCAGAGAGTGTTAGTGGCTTTCCTGTAGGACATTGTTCCATGTAGGTGGGATGTATTAATTCCTCACAGATGAATACTTTCCCACTTTAGGGAATGTGTTTGTATCTGGGCAGGAGCCCTGGGCAGGGGGCAGCATCTGCCTATGGCAGGGGAAATTTCCTTGGTTCCTGACATAGCGGGAGGAGTTTATTGGTGGGAGGAGGGCAAGCTCAAAGAGTTCACGGTGGGGAGAGGTTATGTGCTCAGGGCATCTGGCACAGCTGGAGCAGATCCATTGCCCAGCCCACGCGCTGGAGTGTGCGTACACTGGGTCCTGGAGGGAGGGAGGCAGGGCTGGCCAACCCCTGTGTCATCCTGCCGCTCACCTCCAGGCACTGCCCTGGTGTCCCAGGGCTCTGCTGTACCTGCAGGAGCTGGCAGAGGAGCTGATGTCTGTGTGCCAGCCCCCCGCTGCAGCTGAGGGGGCCCCAGAGCCTGAGCATGTCCAGAGGAAGCGGCGGAGCCGGAGGAGGAAGGAGGAGGACACAGACAGCGACGATCCCGCACAAGATGCCGACTTCGTGCCCTCACAGGAGGTGCTGCAGGCGGAGGAGGAGGAGGAGGAGGAGGAGGAGGGCAGCGACACGCTGTTCAGTGAGGCGTCGGAACCAGAGCTGGAGGCACCTCGAGGGCATGGTGGGAGGACGGCGGTCGCAGGGGTGAGGGCAGGGGCTCTGCTTGGGTCCCTTCTTGCCTGTGTCCCAGCACCAACAGCTCCAGGTGCCTGTGCTGTCCCACAGTGTCCCTGCTGCCAAGGCAGGACAGCCATGGCATGGGTGGCACATGGGGTGGCACAGGGCCAGAGGCAGCTCCGGGTGAGGGTCAGTGGGGATGGGAACAGGGACAGGTCCTCTGGGAGAGGGAGCAGAGCCTGGCCTCCCACTAGAGCAGTGGGAGGTGGAGGCAAAGCCTAAAGGGGTCCTGGCCTTCTGGAAGTTCCCGTAGCGGGGCTCCATGTCTTTAGGCATGTGTGGCATGTTTACAGTGGCTCTGTGCTCGGGGGCTGTGGTGGTTCCGTTTGGGACAGGTGGGTCGTCCAGGGCTCAGAGCTTGCTCTGAGTCTGTTCTTGTGCCCAGAGATCCAAGCCCCAGTGCCGAGGCCTTGCTCCCAATGGCTTCCACAACTCCATCATGGCCCCAGTGGAAAAGAGCTCCAGCCTTACCTGCAGCCTGTGAGTGGGAGCTTGGGGTGCTGGGAGGCTCAGGAGAGCCTACGGGGAGCAGTGGGTGTATGTGTCGTACCATCACTGGCGCAGACACAAGGGTGAAGGAGCGCATGCCTTTGGGAGTGTCAGTATTCTGCTGGGATGGGGCACAGCTGGGTTAGGGGGGTGGCAAAGGGCTGGGGCTGCAGAAGGGGAGGCTGTGCCACAGGATGCAGGTAGGGAGTGCTTCTCATGCCATGGGGAGGGGATGTGAGGAGGGGGCACTGGCCATGCCAGGTGCGGGGTCACGTGTGAAGTCTGGCATGCACCGCAGGCGGGAGCAGAAGCACTCGCAGTGGGAGTTCCCTGACTGGATCCCGGTGGCGCACAGGTGGACATGTCTCTCTGACAGGTACTGTGGGAGCAGGGAGGGAGCAGGGCCAGAGGGCATGTGGGGTAGGTTCCATCAGTGCCTGGGGTGAGCAAGGGGATGGGGGTCTGTGCTCCTATGCCCCTCTGTGTGTCTGTTTTGGGCTTTGGGGGGTCTCTTGGATTTGACTGTGGAGCCATGTGGCCAGCAGCAGGGCCTGTTGGGCTGTGTGGAGGCTGGGATGGTGCAGGGGCACAGGGCTGTGCTGGGGTGATTGGGTGAGGGGTGGGGAGACCTCCTCTCACCCTCTGCCTGCACAGCGAAGCTGCTCCGTACCTGCCGGCAGAGGAAAAGTCTCCCCTCTTTTCCGTTCAGCGTGAGGGCATCAAGGATGATGGTGTCTTGTACAGGTTAAACAGGTATGTAATGGGGTGTCCCCAGGCCCAGCAGGGTGTTGGCTCTCAGGGTGTCCCCCTGCCTAGCATGGCAGTGGCTGTCAGGTTATCCCCAGGCCCAACAAGACAGTGGCTGTCAGGGCGTCCCTGGGCCTACCTGGGACCCAGTGGTTACCCACGGGGTTGCATCCATGGGTTGGGCAGCTGGCCCGAACTGTGCTCTGGGGTCCCACCAGGCCCTGCCCTGGCTCTGCAGAACCCTCTCCCCCCCTGACAGGTTCAGCTCTCTGCAGCCCCACCCAGAGCGCCTGGATGTCACCTTCTTCGTGGGTGGCCCAGTGTGGGCAATGGAGTGGTGCCCGACCCCAGAAGGCTCTGCAGCCCCACAGTATGTGGCCGTGTCCTGCCACAGGAGCATGGAGGAGACGCACAGCGTGTCTGGGCTTCACTCAGGCCCTGCACTCCTGCAGCTCTGGGGCCTGGGCATGCTGCAGACAGAGCAGGGGTGAGTAGCTGGGCGTGGGGCTGAGACATGCCCGGGAATGGGGCAGGGCCCCAATCTTGCATCCCTCCATGGCTGAGTGGGTGGTGAGGCTTGTCCTCTCCCAGAGTCACCAGCCACATCCTGAACCCCAAGGAGGCTGTGCTGGTGGCCAGCTCTGCTGGTGGTCTATGTACACTGGTGTGTGTTAGAGCTGCTGGGCACCAGCTGCCCCATTCCTCATGGCCCAACTCATGCCCACAGCTCTCCCAACAAAGCCAGACTGGCCTATGCCATCGCTGCTGATTACGGCTGCGTGTGGGACATGAAGTTCTGCCCCAGTGGTGCCTGGGAGCCACCCACCGCAACCCGGATGGTGAGTTCTCCCCAAGGGCTTCCCTTGGGTTCCCCAGGGGTCCTGAGAGGTGACCCCACGTTTGAGCTCATCTGTCCATCCCCAGCACCCACAGATGAGCCGGCTGGGCCTGCTGGCTGCCGCCTTCTCAGATGGCAGAGTGGTGGTGTATGCCTTGCCACACCCCGGGGCCCTGCGCCATGCCAAGACAACCCAGGTAAAAGGTAGGAAGAGCCACACCGCCGAGCAGGGGCATCCTGGCCCTCCTCCCACTGTGCTAGGGTGGGGCTGCAAGCCCCAGGCTGGGCGCCTCTGCCTGCAGGAGCCCACTGTGCTGGGGAGCTGCCAGCAGGACTGTCCCAGCCTGGGAGCTGCATGGTGGGGAAATGAGCCCACCTGATCCCCAAGATGGGGACCCTGCTGCCCCCAGCCTGGCACCAGTCACAGGTATAGTGTGCAATCCAAGGCTCCTTTTTTGTTTTGGGGATCTGCTTTGGGTCTGCTCTTGTGTCCAGAGATCCAAGCCCCAGTGCCGAGGCCTCTCTTTCAGCGGCTTCCACAATTCCATCATGGCCCCAGTGGAGAAGAGCTCCAGCCTCACCTGCAGCCTGGGAGCAGAGGCCGTGCTTTGGTTTAGTCTCAGGGATATTGCAGCAGCTTGGCTGGGACATAGCTGCTTGGCAGCCCCCCAAAGCTGGGCACGGGGAGGGGGCTCTCAGCAGCATTGCTGTGGCCAAAGCAAGGTGCTGGGTGTGGTACAGCCACAAAGTGTGTCCCCAGCAATTCCCCTTCTCCATGCTGGCCACTGGGAGCCTGTCCTGCTGCCACAGGTGCTCCCTCCAGCCTGTCTGAGCCATGTGTCAGGGCAGGACAGGGAGCGCTGCGCCGGCTCAAGCTAATGGTGCTTATAATAGACTATACCGGAGCTGAACGGGATTGATGGCCAGCATGTGCTGGCAGTGGGCACTCAGCCGTGGCCAGCAGCCAGCATGTTCGTGCTGACAGTGGGAAATGGGTTCCTCACGGCACGTTGGCTGTGCCTGCGCCAGCTGCGGATGGATGGGCTGCTGCCGCAGCCGCCACGTGGCACCTTGTCATGGGGGCCCCCCCGACTCCTGCCAGCAACTGGAGCTCGGCACGTCGGCGGCTGCGGCTGCACGTACGGTCGTTGCACCACACGGCTGGGCTGGAGTGCTGGTTCTCAGCTGTCGTGACAGGCCCTGCTGAGAGCTCCCAAACTGGTGTGGCTGTGCTGCCTGTCCCTGGGGCACTGGGGACCTGCACCCCTGTGTTCCTGCCTGGCAGAGCTGGGGCTGGTCTCCATACCACATCGTGGCTGTCACAGCTGTGCCAGCGAAGATGCACAGCTCCTCCATGCCTCTGCCCACGGCTGCCACACTCCAGGCTGTGACATGCCTGTCTGGTGCTCGCTGTGCTGGAGGACAGCCCCACGCTGGGGGACAGGGACCCCAGGCCTGAGGGATGTGGGACAGGGTCCCCACAGCACTCACACTGGTGTTGCTGGTGGTGGGGCTTCTCTGGTAGACAGAGCTGGTGTGTGGTGGTCCTGTGAGCACCCTGCCCTGAGCTGTTGGGTGCGGGGTCTCTGCAGCCTGCCTTCACCAGGAATGCTGCCTGGGTGCTCCAGCCCTGTCAGCCTGTGAAGCAGATAGCCTGCACAGCTGCTCTTTGCCCTCCTGGAGTGGTCACAGTCAGGTCTGACCCCTGTGTGTCACTGTATCACCTTGACTTTGGTGCTGGCTATGGTGGGGCAGGAGCACATCATCTCTCTCTGTGGCACATTTTGGGGGCTGCTTCCTCCAACACATGGGAAGGGCTGGCTCCTGCGGTTCCTGCCACTGCCGGCACTTCAGTTTGCTCCTCCAGGTGCTTTGGTTCCTGCTGTGCTGGGGACGCTGCTTGGGGGGGATGGCAGGACAGGGACTGGGAGCCCTGGCCATGGCCGTGAGGAGCTGCAATCCAGGCTCCAGGCAGGGAGCTCCCAGGAGAGCCAATGCCTGCCCTGACCCCCTTCTACTCTCTTCTAGATGGGTCCCTCCACAAGCACCTTATCTGCAAGGTCAGTGTTCCCTGCCGTGGTGATCCCTGTCAGGGCCAGCACCCAGTAAGCCCCACAACTGGTGCAGGTGGAAGAGCTTGGGGAGCCGAGGCACCTGCAAAGTGTTGGAGGGGCAGAGCAGTGTCATGCTCCCAGCCTAGGCATCCCAGCTCTTGGGGCATGGATGGTACTGGTGTGGGGCTGTGACCCAGGGCTCTCCTTTGGCCCCCAGGTGCAGTGCATCGCCACACTTCAGGTGGGCTCCATCCAGGCAGGTAACACATCTGAGTGTGGGCAGTGCTTCAGCCTCTCCTGGATGCCTTCCAAGCCCCACCATCACCTGGCAGCAGGGTTTTATGACGGTGAGTCTCCTTCTGTGTCCTTCAGCAGCACTCTGAGAGCAGCCCTCACTCTGGCAGAGACGCTGGAGCCTTGTGCTCCCTCAGCCTCGACTGGGGTAGGGAATGGAGGAGCCCGGGGTGAGGGATGGAGGGAGCAGCAGCCAGCACTGGGCACCATGCTAGAAGCTCTGCCCATCCCTGGGTCGCGGGAAGGCTTCTCTGGGCTGATTGTTGTCACCCTCAGGTGCCTCCAGGCTGGTCACTGGTGGTCGTCGTCTGTGAGTCGGGACTTACCCACCTCTGTTCTACTTGCCTGGATGGAATTTTCTGTCAGGCTACTAGTGATCCACAGCACTGTGCTGTGTTGCCAGGACCTGCTACCATGCTGTGTCTGCTTGGAGCCCGAGCTCCAGCCTGGCCGCCATGTCCCATGGCGCTGCCTGTGCTGCTGCTGCATCCTGCTGCTGTCCTGTCCCACTCAGCCCCAGCTCCAGCCTGACTGCTGTGTGCAGCAGCTTTCGCAGTCCTGCCTGTGCTGCTGCTGGTCCCCCACTGAAGCACCTGCGCCATCGGCAGTGCCTCATGGACATAGGTCTCTCCACAGGCACCGTGGCAGTGTGGAACCTGCTCACCAAATCCCTGCTGCAGTGTGTGCACCAGCCTGACGCCTCCCTCAAGCTCTACCCTTTCCAGTGCTTTCTAGCCCATGACCATGCTGTCCGGAGCATTGAGTGGTGCAAGGCCGACAGGTGAGGGCAGGAGCAGGCACAGGTGCTGCCAGGAGAGGGTTTCCCTCCTGGAGGAGAACCTCCTTTGTCAGAAAGGGCTCAGGAGGCCGTGATGCCAGTGCCACTTGACCCTCTGAGCACCGGAGAGGTTGGGTTGGGCTTTCCAGGATGAGGGCAGTTGAGCAACTGCAGGACTGGGGCCGCCTGGTCCCCATGGCAGAGCAGGGCACAGCTCCATGCTGGGTTCTCAGTGCTGCCTTTCTCCTGGTTTTCAGCAACTTCCTGGTCACAGTAGGCAGTGATCGCAAGATCAAGTTCTGGGATCTGCGGCGGCTCTACGAGCCCATCAACAGCATCAAGCGGTTCCTGAGCACCGAGGTGGCCTGGCTGCTGCCCTACAATGGCATCACTGTGGCTCAGGACAACTGCTATGCCTCGTGAGTGCTGGGGCCTGTCCTGCTTCCGGAGCCTGATCCAACTTCCCAGGGGCCCCTCTGGCTTCCCTCTCCCTGGGACTGTCCATCTGTGCCATGGCAAGGGCAGGTTCTGCTTGTTTTGGGTCACACCACAGCAGCACATTGTGACAACCCCTGCCATGCCATCCTGGGGCAAAGACAGGGTGGGCCAGGGGATGGCCCGCCCCTGGACTAGGCAACAGGGGTTTTGCTAAAGGGGTCTGTGGTCTTGGTGAGTTCTTGGCCTGCAGGAGCTGCCTTGAGGTGCCCCTTGACCCTGTGACATGCTGCTAGCGCAAGGACAGCCCCCTCACCACCCAGGGCCAATTCTGGGAGGAGGTGGGCTGTTCCTGGCTCTCGCGATCCTGGTGACAGCACAGAGTTGGGCATCCCACATGTCACATCATCCTTTCTGCCACAGGTACGGGCTCTGCGGGATCCACTACATTGACGCCGGGTACCTGGGCTTCAAGGCCTATTTTGTGGCCCCTCGCAAGGGCACTGTGTGGGTAAGGGCTGGTGCAGGGCCATTCTGTCCCAGGGACCAGGTCAGCACCAGCTGGGGCCCGGGGCTTGTGGGTGGGGTGACGCTGCCTGGCTGGGGGTGGTGGGGACCCCATGCCCTCCAGCCCTCTGTCCCTGCAGAGCATCTCTGGCTCAGACTGGCTGAACACGGTGGTGGCGGGTGACATCACTGGCGAGCTGGTGGCAGCGGTGCTGCCCGACCTGTCTGTCAACCCTCTCAACGTCAAGCGCTCCTCGGACCGCAGATTTGTAAGAGGCCGTTGTGCTTGGGGGGCCCAGCCCAGCATGCAGGTCCAGGGAAGGAGGCGGGGTGTGGGGGGAGACTGTGGGAAGAGTGTCCTGGGTCCCCCATCTCCCTGGTCCCTGGGGGTTCCTGTCTGCAGAGGAGCAGCAGGATCCCTGTCCGCCCCACCCTGAGCCCCCTCTCATCCACAGCCGGTGTACAAAGCTGACTTGCTGCCCTGCAGCCCTGCTGGGCCTGAGGACACTGAGCAGGCACTGCCCAGGACCCATCGCTACAGTGAGATGGTAGCCAGGAGCTACATCCTATTCCAGGACACAGACCTGGTATGAGAGGGGAGAGGGGCAGATGTGGTCCAAACCGCGAGCAGGGCTTGTGGGGCTGTGGCTGGGCAGTGGGGGTGGCAGGGCCAGGAGGTGCTGCTGGGGCGTTGGGGCAGCCCTTCATCTCCAGCAGAGCTAAGATAATGGTGCATGCAATGCTCCTGCCTTGGGCCTACAGCCCAAGGCGGTGCCACCACTTTCCAGCGGAACTTCCAGAACTTCCCAAGCCGGGAGCCCATGCGCCGGATGCACACACAGGAGGTGAAGGCAGAACTGAGCCTTGACCGCCTGCAGCTGGAGGCCCTGCACAAGGTGAGGGTGCCAGGCTGGGCCCCAGCCCAGGTCCTGGCCCTGCACGCAGACGGCTCTGCTCTGGGGGTCAGAGTGCCAGCGCTTCAGTCCCCTTCCTTATTAACCCCTCTCTTCCCACAGGTGCGCTTCAGCCCCAACCTGGACTCGCAGGGCTGGCTGGTGTCAGGCGGGCAGGCGGGCATCGTGCGGGCGCACTGTCTGGCGGGGCTGGCCTCTGGCATAGGCCACCAGCTGCTCTCGGAGTGCCGGGCCCGCTTCAACTTCCTCTATGGGGACATACCCAGCAGCCCTGGCCCCCCCGAGCACTCCCCACTGCCAGTGGACTAGGGACGTCCATTCGTCATGCTGCTGCCACATGCTCCCCCTGGGCAGGGTCGGGGCTGGGGCCAGCTATGCTAGCCGGCGGCTGTGGCCCCTCTCAGTGCTGCTTTCCCGCTGGATGTCTGCCGCGGGAAGGACTACTGCTCCCAGCCATTCCCTAGGATGCTCTGGACGTTTGTCCTCGTCCTCTGGGCCTGGAAGGATCCGTCTGCACTGTTTGGTCTGAGCTGGGCAGGGGTGATGGGACCTGCGCGTGTCCCAGGGCTGAGCTGTGGGTCTGACCCCTCAGAAGCACCCGTGGGCCCCACCAGCGTGGGGCTGTGCTTGTGCTCGCCGCCATCCCCACGGTGCATCAAACGGTGGGGAGGGGGCTGGGAGCTGTGGAGTCGCTCACATTGAGCTTGTGTTCAGCTGTGCAGTAAACGTGGTTGGTTTTGTACAGCTGTGGTAGTGCCGGCACTGTGGCTCTAGGGGCCCACCCACAACTCCACCATTTCCCTCCCCATGCCCCTCTGTCTCCTGCACTGCTGCTGCTGCTCCAACACATTTATTGGCAGTGCTGGCACCACTGCTGGCACAGACAGACAGATGGACACCAGGGACACAGACACGACTCAGCAGAGGGGATGGATCAGGCCCAAGCACAGCAGGATTCAGATGGAGCTGAGGCAGCAGCATGGGGGGTTGGGGCCAAGGCCAGGTCTGAGGTCCCCCATGGGGGATGGCCCTTCCTGCCAGGACACACAGACTCCCTGCGGACCAAGTGGTGGGGCAGGATTCTCCCCCCTGGAGCTGTGACACAGCAGGGAGTGGAAGATCCCAGGGAGCCCCTGTGCTCCACAGGCCAGGCCATGCGTCCATCCCCCCAGGACCCCGCACTGGGGTCACTGTCCCACCCCAGGGCTCTGCAGTAGTGGGGTGTGTAGAGGGCAGGATGGGATCTCAAGCACTGCCCTGCTCTAGGGCAAGGAGCTGGGGCCAGGCCTGGCCCAGTGTAGCAGCAGGTGGGGTCTCAGGTGCGGGGGTCCTGGCAGTGGGGACAGTCTGCTGTCTCTTCCCGGTGCCGCTCCACCTGTACTGTGCACAGGGCAAAGCCAAACCTGCTCTGGAGCCGGGCAGTGACCTCCTGCAGCACCATCTCAGGGTCAGCACTGGCATCTAGGAGCAGCAGGGCAGGGGCTCATTCCTGGCATGGCCAGAGGGACACCCCTGGCCATGTCCTGCACGGGTCACTCACCCACAGTCACATGCACTGACACGGCGGAGTGGCTCAGCGTCAGCGCCCAGAGATGCAAGTCGTGGACACCCTGTACCCCACTGGTCCCCAGCAGCACCTCCTTCACCGCATCGAACTCAAGGTCCCGTGGTGTCCCTGCCAGCATCGCCTGGTCACAGGGGCCCACCCTTGGCACCCAGCCACAGGCCCCGTCTGGGTGAGGGCTCCCAGTGGAAGCCGCTGATGCTGGAGGCTTCCCCAGGGGGACCAGGCTGGGCACGGTGGCTCTGGGGTGAGACAGTCTCACCTTGGGGCCAACGTACCTGGCTGGGGTGGACAGGAGGGACTGGGGGGATTCAGGTGGGGCAAGGGAAGGACAGAGGAGGTGAGCTGTCTTATGGGCAAAGTGCTGTGGCAGCTGCAGATCCAGGAGCTCCTATATCCACCCTTCACCTTTGGTCCCACACCCCTCTCGCTCACTGCTCACCTTCCATGAGGACTCTGAAGACGTCTCTGAGGATCGTGATGGTGGAGCCAAGGACGAACACTGAGAAGAAGAGGGTGCTGATGGGGTCTGCGATCTTGCACTGGGGCTGCAGAGAGCAGGGTGGGGTCTCTGTGAGGCTGGGAGCAGAGCCCCATGGCACCCTGCACGGGACTGGGGAGCTATTCCCACAGGCAGCACTGGGGCAGTCCAGCTCGAGCACCTTGAAGTAGATGATGGTGGCAGCCACGAGGACACTGACGCTCTGCAGGAGATCACCCACCACGTGGACGAAGGCTGCCCGCACGCTGGTGCTGCCGGGCAGGGGACCATGGCCAGGCTGGCAGGCCACAGAGCTCTCCAGCTGCTCGTAGGCCCCTGTGCCATGGCCATGGCCAGCAGGGGACTGGTGCAGGATGTAGGCCATGCTGGGGAGAGCAGGGCTGGCTCAGTGACATGCTGGCAGGGCATGGGGACACTGTTGGCCCTGCTTGGGCAAAGGGGGCACAGGCAGGCACACTTGGATCTTGGGACGGTGGAGGGGAGTGGGGCTGGAGGCACAGCAGGGCTGGAGGTGTTGCAGGAACAGGGTGGGAGGTTTGGTCCTGGGGCTCAGGACGGGGCTTGGGAGGTGCTGCTTGGGGCAGCAGTGAATGTGGGCTGTGGGGATGTAGGCACACGGACTGGAAGCCCCGAGCATATGGGGAGCAGGGAAGTGGGAGAGACAGTGCCTTGGGGACACAAGGCTGGTGCAGAGGGACATAAGGTGACCTGGTGGTACAGCTCCAGGGACACAGGTGGGGCAGGACTCAGGCTGATGATGCATGGGGATTGCAAGTGCGCAGCCCCATGTGGGACATACACGAGGTTGACGCCAACGGCACAGGCGGATGTGGCCAGCATGGCTCGTGCCTCGATCTCATAGTCATTGCTGATGATGCGGGCAGCTGCCAGGTAGACGAGGGCTGCGGTGACAACCCAGATAGAGAGGACAGAGGCCAGCGCACCCAGTGTCTCTGCGGGATGGGACACATCAGCATCCACCCCGACCTTGGGGGTCCCGTGGAGTCCCACAGGGCCGTGCCCCACAGCTCACCTGAGCGGTGCCAGCCAAAGGTCATGGTCTTGGTGGGTGGGCGGTTGGAGACCCAGAGAGAGAAGAGGCTGACGGACATGCTGCCCACATCTGTCAGCAGGTGGGCTGCGTCTGTCATTATAGCCAGGCTGTGTGCCAGATAGCCACCTGTGGGCACAGAGCAGCTAGCACCCCGCACTCTCCCGACAGCCCCCCACTCTGGCCTGGCCCCCATTACCTATCACCTCTCCAACCATGAAGAGGCAGCAGACAGCACAGGCGACACTCAGCTGCTGGCGGGCCTGGAGCCTGCCCCGCCCAGGGCTGAGGGCTGGGGGACTGCAGCGGCAGTGGGGAGCTGGAACCGGGGGGGCTGCGGGTGCTGGAGGGTCCCAAGAGCCTGTGAAGAGACTAGGGGCGGGGGTCACTGCCAGTAGCACCGGATCTGGTGCCCCTGCCGAGAACCCCTGAGGGTCCTGCTACTGCCCAGTGGTACACGGCCGGGCAGTCGGTGGGGCACCGGTAGAGCCCTGCCAGCGGGACGAGCAGCCACGGGACCGGCGGCAGCAGCAGGAGGCAGTGGCACGGGGCAACCGGCGGAACCGGAGCCGGGAGTGGTGCAAGCACCCGTGGGGAGGTGCTGGTGAGAGCGAGGTGTTGCGCCTGGGGCCGGGCTGCGGGACAGGCCACCGGTGCGGAGACGTGAGGTGTGGGGAAGGGGCGGCGGGGGTCGAGGCCCTGGTGCGTGCGGCAGCAGTGCGGAAGCAAGGACGGACAGCCCGCCGGGATGGGGGCTAATGGATGGACGGTACCGGTGTGGGCCGGTGATGGATGGATGGTACCGGTGCGCGTGGGTGATGTTTGGGCGCCGATAGGTGCTGGACGGACACCAGAGCGGGGAGCGGAGCTGTCACACGGAGGGGCTGGTTCCGCTTGAGTGGAGGTGCCGGTGGCAGGGTGAGTGTGCCGGTGGTGGGGTGACGGTGCCGGTGATGGACTGAGGGTGCCAGTGGCACACCGTCAGGGCTGGCGCGGGGACTGCGGAGGTGCTGATGTCCGTGTTGGATGGATGAAGACACGGCGGCGGCGGGGGAGGGACGTGCCGGGGGTGCCGGGGTCGGGGGCGGGAGGTGGG
>VZRL01002505.1:88328-118178 GCA_013397895.1 Origma solitaria | reverse complement strand
GCCGGTTGCCGCTGGCGCCCGCCCCGGCTCCACGGCGCCGCACCGCCAGCCAGTGCAAGCCGGAGCCGCCGCTGCTGCGCACCAGCAAACGGACCATCTACACGGCCGGGCGGCCGCCTTGGTACAGCGAGACCGGCGCGCCCGTGGACGAGGCCTTTGTCATCGGTGAGCGGTGGGACGGAGCGGGGTCGGAAAGGGGATGGAGCCGAGACCGGGCCGGAGAAGGGGATGGAGACCGGGCCGGGACCAGGGTCGGGCTGCAGTCGGAAATGAGGGAACCAGGGCCCGAGCAATGGCCGAGGAGGGGCTGGGACCGGGCTGGAGCCGGATCCGGGGCCGTGACGGATCCGGGGCCGGGGCGGTGGCCCCGCCGCTCCCCGCAGGCCTGTGCGGCGGCAGTGCCTCAGGCAAGACCACGGTGGCGACGCGGATCATCGAGGCTCTGGACGTGCCCTGGGTCGTGCTGCTCTCCATGGATTCGTTCTACAAGGTGCGAGACAGGGGGCCCGGGGATCCGGTACAGCTCTGAGCAGTGCCGATACTCGCGGTTCCAATGTGCTGAGTGATGCTGCTGCTTGGGGGTCCGGGTATCGGGTGCGGCACTGTGCGGAGTTGGTGCCTGTGGATGCCAGGACCCGGCGCAGTGCTGAGGGGTGATGGTGCCCCGGTCCGGGTGTCCAGCATGGCGCTGAGCAGTGCCGGTGCCTGCAGGTGTTGGATGAGGGGCAGCAGGCACTGGCAGCCCGCAGCGACTACAACTTCGACCACCCTGATGCCTTTGACTTCGAGCTGCTCGTCAGTGTTCTGCGCAAACTCAAGAAGGGCAAGAGCGTGAAGGTGCCAGTGT
Source organism: Origma solitaria (assembly GCA_013397895.1). Classification (NCBI taxonomy): domain Eukaryota; kingdom Metazoa; phylum Chordata; class Aves; order Passeriformes; family Acanthizidae; genus Origma; species Origma solitaria. The sequence goes on along the minus strand of VZRL01002505.1, from coordinate 117,331 downwards.
ACGACTTCACCACGCACAGCCGGCGCCGTGAATGGGTGGGTGCCACAGGGGCCAGGCTGTGCTTGGGTGGCAGAGTCCTGGGAAAGGGGAGCACCTCTGGGGGCTGCAGGGCCTGGAAGGCTAAAGGGAACAGGTGGCTGGGGGTCATCAGGAGTGGGGGACTCGCTCTGGGGAGACTGTGGGTGGATCTGCAATCAGGCCAGTGCAGATGTCAGGGAGGGGCTCAGTGTGAAGGAGTACTGGGGGATGGCATTGGGTAGAGGCTTGGGATCTGGAGCAAGGTTAGGGGTCTGTCCTGGGCTGGAGCATCATGCACAGGGATGTACTAGGGCGCCAAGACACTGGGTGGTGCAGGACAGTTACGGGGAGCCCCAACACAGAGGTGAGAGTCCTGGGGGGCTCGGTGCACTGTCTGTGTCAAGTGTTGGTGCTGCCGTGGTATGTGAGGGGAACAGGACAAGCACGGCTCCTGTCTGCCTGCAGAAAACGGTGTATGGGGCCAATGTCATCGTGTTCGAAGGGATCCTGGCCTTTGCTAACAAGGAGCTGCTCAAGGTATCGCTGCCTCAGGTGGCCCCTGGCCCGGGAGGGGATGTGCGGTAGCAGGACAGGCGCTTGCCTTGAATGCCACTGCAGCAGTGGGGGCTGTGGAAGGAGAGATCACCCCACTTGCTGGCAGAGCACTACGTGTCAGAGGTCCTGGGGGGAGGATGCTGGGTGCCATCGCTGGGTCATGGAGGGGAGTAAGGCAGGTATGATGAGCGTTGCGTAGGGGGTGCTCACCCCTCCCAGTTTTCCAGCTCCTGGACATGAAGGTGTTCGTGGACACAGACTCCGACATCCGTCTGGTGCGGCGGCTGCAGCGCGACATCATGGAGCGTGGGCGTGATGTTGCGGGGGTCATCAAGCAGTACAACAAGTTTGTAAAGCCAGCCTTCGAGCAATACATTGAACCCACAGTGCAGGTTGCTGACATCGTGGTGCCCAGGGGTGAGGCCAGAGCTGACCCTGGTGTTGGGAGTGGGTGTTCTGGGGCATGGGTGGGTCAGCGTATGCCCCACCCGGCTCCTCTGCTCCGCTCTCAGGTGGGGAAAACTTCGTGGCGCTGGACCTCATTGTGCAGCATGTGCACAGCCAGCTGGAGAAGGTGAGCCAGGGGTGAGGAAGAGAAGGGTCCTGCATGCAAGAGGGCTACATGTGGCTGTGCACAGCTTGCAGCTGTGGGGGGGTCTTGACATCACCTCTTTTTTCTCAAAAGGCCCCAGCATGGTGCTTGGGGTAGCTGATTTGTGAGGTGGGCACTGGGGAGGTGGGTGGGGTGCCACCTGGGCTGCTGTGGTGGCAGTGCTGTGAGTGACTGACAGGGTGTCCTTCCTGTTCTCCTGTGCCACGACGATGACTGCTCCACCATCCAGCGGGAGATTACAGTCAGGTATGTGGGACCCACCACTGCAGAGTAGTTGGGGTTGGCACCCACTGGATCCCAAGTCTTGCCACGTTCCTGTCCCTGCTGGCAGAGCTTTGCTCAGGTGCCTGAACGTGGCTGCTCCTCACCCGTGCTGCAGTGGCTGCTGTCAGCTCCATGGGACCTCTCTGGCTACAGCTGTGGGCTCTCTGTGACATGTCCCATGCTGTGCTTGATGCATATAGCCAGCTCCCTGCCCTGCTCCCATCCCTGTCTGGAGCAGGGCTCCTGCCCTGGCTGCTGGGTTACCCTGGGCTGTTCTCTTCTGCAGGAGAAGTACCCTGCATGGTCCATATTCCCTGGCAGTTCATGTCCCATCCCAGCAGGACAAACCTTGTCCCTTGCACCATGTGCAGCATGGTCCCAGAGTGCATGGGAATGTCCTGCCCCTGCAGAGCAGCTGGTGCTGTAGAGGCTGCAGCAGTAGGCTGTGTGGCCCAGGAGGTTCACCCTGGTCTTCTTGGGTAGTCTGGCTTTGGGATCTCATACCTGGTATCACACGTGCATTCTTCAGGATGCAGGCGGGAAGGCCAAGCACAATGCGCACCTTGTAGGGGGGTTCTCCTAGAGCGTTCTTTTGGTGGAGCCACATCCCTCCAAGGTCCCAGTGCTGTGGCTCTGCATGTGCTGCACAGCTCTGACTCCCTTCCTCACTGCAGGGCAGCCCTGGCCTCCGCCCACCAGGGGCAACCGCTGCCGAAGACGCTGAGTGTCCTGGAGAGCACGCCACAGGTGCGGGGCATGCACACCATTATCAGGTACATACCTGCCCACAGGCCCCTTCTCTAGTCTGTTTGGTGAGGTCACACTGCAAGGCATGGGGTGAGTTTTTCCCCTTTGCCCCTGGGACCTCAGTTGTGGATGTTGGGCTGGACCTGAACAGCTGAATGGAGCTGGCCCTGGCCCACGGGCCTTTCTCTGGTGACCAGATCTTTGCACATCTGCTTTGGGTGACTCCTGAGCCAAGGGCAGGCTTTTCCAGCAAAGGGAGGGGTTGACTCTTTCCTCACTGGAGCACAGGTGGAGCAGATGGTGGCATGGAGCGAGGTGCCACTTGCCCCTCTCTCAGGGCACTTGTGTTTAGAGCCAGCTTAGAGAAGGGGCCTGGACTTGGCCACTCTTGATCTTTTCATTCCCCTCTGATGCTCCTTTTCTCCAGGTGACAGTAGCATTAGTGCAGAGTCAAGGGGTGAGTTCTTTAGGACTACTGAGAGGTTCCTTAGTCTTGTGGCTGCAGAACGTGGCAGCCCCCACTTGTGTTCCTGCACAGCAGAGATGGGATGTTGAGCTCAGTTGGGTCCTCCTGTGCCTGCTCATGTTGTGCTGCTACAGCACCTGTGTGTGTTGGTTTCGGGAGTGTAATCTCATGCCTTTATCAGAGATCTGGAGAGGATCGAGTGCACTTTCAGTAAGTTTGTAGGTGACGCCAATTTGGGTGGGATGTGGACCCGTTGGAGAGCATCTGCAGAGGGATCAGGATAGGCTGGATCAATGTGCTGAGACCAGTGGTGTGAGGGTCAACAACGCCAAGTGCTGGGTCCTGCCCTTGGGTCACAGCAACCCCATGAAGTGCTCCAGGCAGGGTCAGAGGGGCTGGAAAGCTGGAAAGGCCCTGAGAGTGTTGGTTGACAGTGGCTCAACATGAGCCCAGATGAGCAAGAGGGCAGTGGCACCTGGGCTGTCCCAGCTGGGTGCTGCTGGGGCACCTCCAGTTTTGGGTGCAGTTCTGAGGCTGTCCTGGCAAAAGAAACATTGAGGGGCTGGAGGATGTCCAGAGAAGGGAACAGAACTGGGGAAGGGGCTGGAGCACAAGGGGCAGCTGATGGAGCTGGGGGTGGGCTCAGCTTGGAGAAAAGAAGGCTCAGAGGGGAACTTCTTGTTCTCTATAGCTTTCTGACAGGAGAGTGCATTCAGGTGAGGGTCAGGCTCTGCTCCCATGGAATAAGAGACAGGACAAGAGGAAACTGCCTCAGGCTGCTCCAGGGGAGGTTTTGGTTGGATATTGGGAACAATTTCTTAACAGAAGGGCTTGTCCAGCCCCAGCACAGCTGCTCTAGGTAGTGGTGGAGTCCCCATCCCTGGTGGGATTTAGAAACCATGTGGATGTGGCACCTGGGGATGTGGGCTAGTGGTGGCCTTGGCAGTGCTGGGGGAGCAGCTGGACTTGATGACCTCAAAGGGCTTTTCCATCCCAAACAGTTTGTGATCTTCTGATACTCATGACCCCATGCAGGCTGGGCACCTCCTTTCCTTCTCCTGACTCTTTTATCCTGTACTATCACAGGTCACAGCAGTAGAACAGGTGATGTGGCACCTCAGGTGTGCCAGGCAGAGCCTTGTGCCAGTTCCCGTGTCCCTCCCCCAGGCAGTGGCTCCACCTTTGTACCACAAGTGCCTGATGACCTTAATCTGCTGAGGCTCAGGCTTGTGCTGAGCTGCCCTGGGGGTGGGTCGGGCTTTGCCTGCGGCTGCAGGGCTTCAGCGCCATTGGCCTCACGTTCCTGTGCTGATGCCATGCGGGAACAGGGCCAGGGGTGGCAGGGAGATGGCTGAGCCCAATCCAGGGAGTGTATAAGAAATGCCACATTTCTAAGGGGCGTCGACTTGGCCTGTCAGCCACGCCCTCAAATCCTGCAGCAGGTCAGGTTCCCAAATCGCTGAGCTGAGGAGCTCTGCTGGGCGTGTCTTGGGGGAAGGTGAAGCAGTGCGTGTTTCTGCTGAGGCTTGGCAGCACTCGTTGCCTTCTGTGTGACTTGGGTGTGGTGTGGGGTGTTGCTGGTCATCACATGTGACCCTCTACTCCCGAGGTGCTGCTTCTGCCTGCTGCTCTTCTCTTGGGCTCCCAGAGGGCTCCAGGCTGATGGAGATCAAACATCCCTTTTACCACATTTCCTGCACCTCTGTGTGCAATGTTACTGCATCTTGGCAGGTCTGTCTCTTGTCTTAATTAATTGAATCACACAATGGTTTGGTGGGGAGGGACCTTTAAGGCCACCTAGTCCAGGCCCTGCCATCAGCAGGGAACCGTCCACTGAACCAGGTTCCAGCTGCCACCGTGCTAGTGGCCCTGCACATAGCGGCAGTGCTCATGGAGTGCTGCTGCTCCTACCAGCACAGCCTTTCTGAGCGACTTGGCATGCCAAACCCAGTGCCTGCATCACCGCAGAGCTGTGAACAAGGATTCTTCTCCCTCCTTTTCCTGTCCTGCCTTTCCCAGGGCAGCTCTCTAGGATGCAGATGGTCAATCCTGGCATGCCAGTCTGCTGCTAGCCAGCATCATTCCCTGTTGTTCCACATCAGAGGCTACTCGGGCTCCACCTCTCTGTCTCTTGGGAGGGTGTTGGTGACAGCAGATGGACATCATCATGGCAGATCCAGGCTGGCGTCTGGGGAAAGTGCTTTCTAGAGCAATTTTTGCTGTTGTGGAGAGACAGAAACTGAAAATGAATCCCACAGTGGAATAGAGGCACAGTTTGAGTAATGAGGCTGAGAATAGATGGGGTATGAAGGATGCAATGTTAGGATGAGGGGGAATGGTATCCCATTGCCAGAAGGCATGTTTAGTGGGATACTGGGAAGAAATTCTTGGCTGTGGGGGTGGTGAGGCTCTGCCATAGGTTGCCCAGAGAAGCTGGCTGCCCCAAGGTCATATTGGACAGGGTTTGGAGGAACCTGGTCTCATAGAAGGTGCCGCTGCCTATGGCAGCAGGGTGGGACAAGATGACTTTGAAGGTCCCTCCCAACCCAAACTATTCTGGGATTCTGTAACCCATCCATGCCCAGATTTCCAGTGCCTGGCTGTACCAGCTGGCTCTCAGCTGCAGACAATCCAGTTCATGAGCAGAGCTGATGCCGTGATCAGGCCCAGGCAAATGCTTCTGGTCCCTGTGCCATCTCCTGAGCATGCCAGGGAAGGTTGAGGTCCTCAGGAGCACCAGCTATGGTGCTGCCATGCCCAGCTGCAGGCTCCCAGTGTTCTGCAGTGTGCTGAGGTTCATCTGCCTCCTCTATGGATGGGAGCAGTGTGTTTCCTCAAGCTTCACCTGGGCAGTGATGCTGTGGGGTGAGGGGGCTGCTGTGGGGACAGTGATGGTCCCTTTGGCAGTGCTCTGCCAGCTGAGGAAGTGGGATGGAAGCACCGGTGGAGTGATCCTGGTACCCTGCTGCTGCCGAGCATGTCTGGGCTGCCCTTCCTCACACACCCCTGCACTGCTTGCACCCTGGGCGAGGAGAAGCTTCATGGTTGTCTGTGTCTCTGCACTGGGGTTGGGGGTGCTCCCCCATCTGCTGAGGAACCTGCCTCTGTGGGAGCAGTGTGGGCCCTGTTCCACCCAGCCAGGTGTCGATCTCAGTGGGGGCAGCTGGCTGGGACAGGACAGACTGCTGCGGAGGCAAGGAGGCTGCTGGGCTCGTGCTGCTCCTAAGCTGCTGTGGGTGGATGTGTGGGTGCAGCCCACCTCTGAGTACATGATGACAGCCCACGCTGGGAGCTGTAGGCTCCCATTTCCTTCGGAAGGAAGAAATCCCTTCTGTTACTTCCAGACCAGAAGGGATTTTCTGCCTTCCCTGGGGGTGCTGGCTGTTCCCCAGGGGTTTTAAAATGTCTGTGTGCCATGGTCACTGCAAGTGCTCAGCTGCGAGCAGCCCTGGAATGGCTGCAAGAACACATGGGGACGGCAGTGACTGTTTGTCCTAGTCTGAGTGCCACGGTGGAGCTGTCTGTCATCTAGTGAGGTGTGAGAAATGGTAGATGATGTCTTAAAATACAGAGTAAAAATATTCAACATCTTTCTGCCTCTTCAGGAGCATTGTCAGCTCCACCTCTTCCATCTGGGAAGGGGCAGGTGTCTGTGGGGCTTCCTTGTCCTCATGTTCCCCATAAGGCTGGTGGCCAGGGTGCTCACAGTAGGAAAAGCCATCCACTTTCCCTCTGCTATGGGGTTAGTGCCCTGGATGTAGGGCTGGCTTTACACCTCCTGGGGGAGGGGAGACGTTTCCTGGGAATTGCAGCCCCATGGCAGTTTTGTTCTGATTTGTGTTTGTTTTACCTCTCGCTGCCCTCAGCATGTCAGAGCTGTGAAAAGGGCATGATGGGTATTTTAGAGTCACCTAGTTTTTGGCAGTGTTTCATCTCTGACTTGGTACGCAGAGGGGAGAGCTGGGGACATGTTGAACCTTTTTCTGTCATCCAGCATGCTCAGCCATGGTACAGTATGTTCCCTTCCACAGCGGGGTCCTGGTCCATCCTGGCTCTGCTCCTGGGCTCCCCAACACTTGCCCATTGCTCCTGAGTTTGTGCTACCCCAAGACCAATGGGGCTACCTGAACTGCTCCCACTCCCCGTTCTCTCCCGGCTCTCTCTGATGTCTGTAGCTGGCATTGCATCTCCCTCCCAGGGTAGCTATGCCCCTCTCTTGCTTCTGTGGTCCTGTCTAAGACAAGAGCTGAGGTCTCAGCAAGCTGGTGATCAGACTGTGTCACTCCGAATGCTCTGGTTCCCACAGAGTGGGACTGCTCTCCATGCTGGTTGGCCTCTGGAGCCCCATGTGTCATCTGCAGGGGATGGCAGGGCCTGTGTTCCTGCCTCACCTGTGTCCTCCCTCCCAGGAACAAGGACACGACCAGGGACGAATTTATTTTCTACTCCAAGCGCCTGATGCGTTTGCTGATTGAACATGCCTTGTCCTTCCTGCCGCTGAAGGTGAGTGACCACTCTTGGGTGTAGACATAGCCCCATTCCCATCTTCCCTCCTGGGCGCCCCCAGTCACAAGGGGCCTGGCTCCCCCCACACTCCTTGTGCTCCCCTTTCTGCAGTCGGTCACTGTGGAGACACCTCAGGGCACCATGTACGAGGGGAAGCGGTTCCACAGGCAGCGGGTGAGACACAGTCCCGGCTCTGCTCCCCATGAGTGCGCAGCTCTTGGCATCAGCATGCACTAGGAGCACGCAGCACATGTTCCTGCCCCTTTCCCAGATCACCGGCGTGTCCATCCTGCGAGCAGGGGAGACCATGGAGCAGGCCCTGACTGCGGTCTGCAAGGACATCCGCTTGGGCAAGATCCTCATCCAGACCAACCTGGACACAGGGGAGCCTGAGGTGAGTCCTGCTGCACCATGGCACACAGCCATGCACCGCTGGCAGGTCACCGACCACCCTTCCTTCCCTCCCCAGCTCCACTACCTGCGCCTGCCCAAGGAGATCAGCGAGGACTATGTTATCCTCATGGACAGCACCGTGTCCACAGGGGCTGCAGCCATGATGGCTGTGCGTGTCCTGCTGGTGAGAGGCTGAGTATGGAGGTGGGGGCATGGGACCCTCTGGGCCCAGCCGGGCTCTCATAGCTTTGTGTGCCACAGGACCACGATGTGCAGGAGGACAGGATCTTCCTGCTGTCGCTGCTCATGGCAGAGATGGGGGTGCATAGCGTGGCCTATGCCTTTCCCCGAGTCCACATCATCACCACCGCTGTGGACAAGAGGGTCAATGAGGAGTTTCACATCATCCCAGGCATCGGTGAGTGGGATAAGGGAATGTTTCACCTCCTGGCTGGGGCCAACACCCCACAGGTAGGCTTGTGGCTGGCCACACTGAAGGGACTCTGGTGGGGCTGGTGCTGCTGTGCCCTCACTCTGTCCCTTCCTCTGCCAGGTAACTTTGGAGACAGATACTTCGGCACTGATGGCCCCTCGGCCTGGTGTGAGAGTGACAGCATGGACTGCTGAGCTGGCTGGCCACAGGATCACTGGCCCAGGCTGGCTGCAGGGCTGGCCCCACCCCTGCCCCCGGGAGAGAGGCCCCGAGCTGCCAGCCCCTGGCTCTCAGGATGTGCATGACAAGCCCCTTGCTGCTGGTCTCCCTCTTCCCCAGACGACCAATCCTCCCCAGGGAGGAAGAGGAGAGAGGGATGGCCTCTGGGCCTGTGGCCCACGGCGGAGAGGGGACATTTAGGGACATTCCTTGCTCCCAGAGCCCTGCGGCGGCCTGGGCCAGCTGTGCCTCCAGAGAGAGCGGTGGCCTCCCTGCGGCTGTGCCTGAGGAGGTGCTCACCCTCTACCCAGGGGCGGATGGGGATTGGGTCCAGTCCCCCACCCAGGCACTGGGTGAGCTCCGTGCTTGGATTCTGTATTTATTTGTATTTATTGTGGGCAGCCCCCGGCTCCAGTGAGAGTCTCCAACATCAGGGACTGGACCTAATGGAGCAGCCGTGTCCCCGGCAATCCACAGTCCATCCCTGCCCCTGGTCCCAGGAGCTGGGGGCAGGCATCTGGCTGCTTTCCAGGTGCTGTCCCATCCCCAGTGCACACAGTGGTGCTGGTGACCCGGGGGTGATGAAGTGTCCCCGGTGCTGCCCTTGTTGCTCAGGTTCTTTTTCTAAAGGGCAGCGGTGGCCTTGACCCCCCATCCCCCACCGGCGGCAGCAGGAGCTGTTTGGGGCTGGGGGTCTGCCCGTGCCCCCCACCCTGCGCTGTCCCGGGGCCCGGCCGTGCCGTCACCACCCCCTCGCCGCCGTTTTGTACCAATAAAGGAGCAGCGCGATCGCCGTGTGCCGCCTCGTGCTGCCGCCGCGCCGCGCCGGGCCGGGGCGGGGCGGGNGCGCGGGCGGAAGCGGCGGCGGGCGGGGCCGTGGCCATCGGTGCCGCGTCCCCTCCGACCCCCGCGGCGCTCGGCGGGGCCATGGCGGATCCCCCGCGGCCGCAGCGGAAGCTGTCCCGGGTTGGGGAGAGCCTGTATCGCGTGCTGGGGCTGCAGAAGGGCAGCTCCCCCGAGGAGATCAAGAAGGCCTATCGGTACGGGGGGCGGTCCGCGGGGTCCGGGGGGTCGTCCCGCGAACGCGGCCGGGATCCCGTCCGGATGGTCCTGGTCCCATCCCGGCCGTCAGGGTCGGTTCTGGGAAGCGAGGCTGTACCCCCATGCCGAGGGTCCTGGTTCCATCCTGGGGGTCTGGGTCTGTCCCGGGAAGTGAGGCTGTGACCCCATGCCGGGGGTCCCCCCGCTGCCCCCCACAGGAAGCTGGCTCTCAAGTACCACCCAGACAAGAACCCCGATGACCCAGCGGCGGCCGAGCGCTTCAAGGAGATCAACAGCGCCCACGCCACGCTGAGCGACGCAGACAAGCGCCGCCTGTATGACCAGTATGGCTCCCTCGGCCTTTATGTGGCCGAGCAGTTCGGCGATGATGCTGTCCGGCACTACTTCCTCATGTCCAAGTGGTGGTTCCAGGTGAGCCCGGTATCATCCGGCATCCATGGGGCTGCCATGATGGGGCTGGCAGCTCAGGTGGGCTCAGTGTGTTGCTGTGCGTCCTGGCAGGCTGGTGGCTTTAGTGGGCTCACAGGGCTGCTGCGATGGGCCAGGGACTTGAGTGAGCTCACAGTGCGTCTGTGTCTGATGCAGGCGCTGGTGCTGTGCTGTGGTGCCCTCACCTGCTGCTGCTGCTGCTGCTGCTGCTTCTTCTGCTGTGGGACGTGCTGCCCACCCAAGGAGGATGAGTCCTACAAGTACGTGGATCCCAAGGACCTGGAGGCACAGATGCGTGCAGAGGACAGCAGTAAGTCAGGCTGGAGCCCAGCAGCAGGGAGCACCTGGGTTTGCTTTGTGGCGCCTTTGGGGTCTCCCCTTGTCCATCTCATGTGGGACAGAGCTCTGGTTCAGGGCTTGGGTTGGTTTTAGCTGCAGCTTTTCCAGCCAGCCCTTGGTGTTTCCTGTGTGAGCCAGGGCTGGTAATAGTGACAGAGAGAGACTGCATGGCCCATGGGTACACCTCCTTTCCCCTGGGCAAAGGACCCCTGAACAGGCCTGAAGTTTAGAGATCCTTGGGCCTGTGCCCTTTGGGGCACAGAGCATGGGAAGAGCGGCTGTGCTCCAGGCTGGCTCCATTCCCTGGCACTGGCCATACTGATGTCGATGGGGCTGGGTGACTTCTGCAGGTTTCCATGGGCTTGGGGCTCTCCCCTGCATCTCTACACTAGCCAGGGATGTGGGAGCTCTGGGCTGTGGGAGCCCTTGCAGGGTTGTTGTGGATTCCTGATCACTGGCACCACAGGATGGGGCTGAGCCACTGATCTACAGCTCTTCCTTTCCAGATCCTCAGATCCCTGTTGTAGCACAGCCCCCACCTGCCAGCACAGAGCAGCTGCCAGCCAGCACCAGGAGTGATGCCTGAGGCCGGGCCTGTCTCGCTGACTCCCCCAGGACTCTGGGGCAAGGATCCTCCTTTGGGACTGTCACTTTCTGGGACCATGGTCCCACCCCCCAGACTGGCTCTTCAGCCTTGGGAGGGATAGAATCTCAGGTTAATTTGGCCAGCATCAATGCGCAGGCTCCTAGGCCCCTGCTCAAGCTCCAGGGTGATGCCCCTGCGTCCCAGCACTGGTGGTGGCAGTGGCCCAGAGCCCATGCTGCTGTGACCCCCTTTAGTGCCTTGCTTGTGCCCATGTCGGGCACCAAGCACCAGGCACGAGCAGAGACGCTCCGGGCTGAGCTCTGCAGCTCATGCAAGGGATCCGAGTGTGTCCGAGACCATTAACACTGTAACCTCTGGGGCTGGGCTGAGCCCGCTGCCCCCCTCATGCAACCCTCCCAATGGGTGCTGGGTGCCAAATGCTGCTGTGGGGTTGGGGTGCTTCTATCTGTACCCCTTTCCTCTGCCCTCTGGGTTTATCTTGGTTTTTGTGGGCACCATTAAAGGCTGATGGGAGGGGAGTGTGTGTCTGCCTGCACTCTGTCCAGGGCTGCTGGAACACTGCACAGCAGGATGTACCTCTCCCTGGTCCTGTTAACGCTGAGGGCTGTGCCCGTGGATGCTGTGGGGTGGTGGACTGAGTAGGGTATGGAGTAGGCAGGTCATGTCCCAAGTGGGGTGAAAGTCACTTGTCTCCTGTCACCCACCTGCTCCTACTCTCTGTCTCCTGCTGCCGGCTCCCACAGGCTCTGCTTTTCCCACTCCTTGCTGCTGCATGCCTGGAGCCCTGCTCCCCACTGCCTGGCCGGGTCCACTGCTCCTGCCCTGCTCTCTGGGGAGTTGTGGCCCTGGGGAGCGCTAGGACTAGCAGGGAAGGGACCGAGGGGGATGCAGTGAGCCCCTTGCCCTTTGTTGCCATCTCTGGCACTGCCTCTGCCCGCAGCTGCACGGGCTCTGTCTCATTCCCTAAATATAGACAGGGTGCCAGGGTGAGTGGGGATGGGGGGATCCTGGCACCAGGCCCTCCACCCTGCTGGTTGGAGGGGCTGGCACGGGGCTGGGGCTGTGCAATCTGGGAGACTCCAACCTCCCCCAGCCCTGCTACGTGCAGAGGGGCCACATGCCCCCCAACATGACTCCCAGCCCTGTGGCCCCTGCAACCAGCCAGCTGTGGTCCCCTGGAGCCTCGACCACCCCTCCTCCCCGGGCAGGGGATCAGCGGCTCCTGAAAGTCAGCCGGTCCCAGAGAATCAGCTGGTCNCCCAGCCGGTCCCGGGCGGTGGGCAAGAACGGTGACTCAGTGTCACCCGACGCTGCCGACAGCTGCGGCCCCGGCAGGGGCGGGGGCGGCTAAAATTAGCGCCGGGGGCCGCGGCCGGGGCCGAAACAAAGCGGGCACCGGACGGCCGGAGCGGAGCCGCGGGACAGAGCCGGGCCGGGCCGGGCCGGGACCGCGGCCATGAACTTCGCGGTAGGGCTGAAGCCGCTTCTGGCGGAGGCGCGGAGCATGGAGAGCCTGGAGAAGCAGCTCATCTGCCCCATCTGCCTGGAGATGTTCTCCAAGCCCGTGGTCATCCTGCCCTGCCAGCACAACCTCTGCCGCAAGTGCGCCAACGACGTCTTCCAGGTGGGACCCGCCGGTGGGGCGGAGGGAGGCACCGGGACCCCCGGGCCTGGGACCCCAGGCTGGCGGGTGGTGGCCCCATAAGCCCGGGATCCCCGGCCAGTGAGGCGGAGGGGCGGGCGGCACCAGAACACCGCGATCGTCTTCCCGGGGGTCTTGGTCTGGCAGCGGCAATCCCTGCTCCGGGAGCAGCCGCTGGGATCTCCGGCGGGGCTGCGCTCGGAGCCGCTCCCGGCTGGGGGACACTGAGCGGGGGGCAGGGGTCGTGTACGTGTCCTTGTTTCTTTCCACACCTGTGTCCATGCTCGTGCCCATCTCCGTGTCTGTCTCCGTGCCTGTGTCCGTGCCCGGGGGGATCTCCCTCCCGGGGCGGGAGCTGCCGGGGGGTGCCAGGGGTGCGGGGTGCCGCCGCCGTGACCCCTCGCTCGCCCCCAGGCCTCCAACCCGCTGTGGCAGTCACGGGGCTCCAGCGCGGTGCCGTCGGGCGGGCGGTTCCGGTGCCCATCATGCCGGCACGAGGTGGTGCTGGACCGGCACGGCGTGTACGGACTGCAGCGGAACCTGCTTGTGGAGAACATCATCGACATCTACAAGCAGGAGTCGGCCCGGTCCGGAGACGCGGGGACCCTGGGGGAGCGGGGGGGGCGAGACCTGCGGGTGACAGAAAGCTCACCGAGGGGGCTGGGGGTGAGATCCCACCTGGAACTGGGGAGTCAGGGGGTCCACACGGGGCCAGGGAGTGTCCCTCGGGCTCGGGATGTCTCTGGGGCTAGAGGTATTCCTGGTGCCAGGAGTGTCCCTGAGGTTGAAGGACGCCTGGAGCCAGAGTTTTCTCTACAGCTGGGCAGGTCCTGAGGCTGGTGATATCCTTGAAGCTGGGGCGTTTCAGGGGGCCAGAGCTATCTCTGGGGCTGGGAGTGTCCGTGGGGCTGGGGAGTCACTGGGGGCCAAGGTGTCTCTGGGACTGGGGGTGTCTTGACACCCCCGACCCCCCTGCAGACCTCTTCATGCCAAGGCTGAGCAGCACCTCATGTGTGAGGAGCACGAGGACGAGCGGATCAACATCTACTGCCTGCGCTGTGAGGCGCCCACCTGCTCCCTCTGCAAGGTGTTTGGGGCGCACAAGGACTGTGAGGTGGCCCCACTGCCGGCCGTCTACCAGCGCCAGAAGGTGGGGGGCCCCTGGGGTCTTGGGGGGCCGAGGGTACCCACAGAGCCACGCTCATGCCATCCCCTCTACTCCCAGAGCGAGCTCAGCGATGGCATTGCCATGCTGGTGGCGGGGAACGACCGGATCCAGGCCATCATCACACAGATGGAGGAGATCTGCCACACAATCGAGGTGGGGACTGGGGGGTATCCGGCCCTGAGGCCATGCCACCGGAGAGGATGTGGTGGGTTTGGGAGAGTCCAGCTCTGGGACTATGCTGGGGGAGATACAGTGCAACTCCTGACTCCCATGCCACAGGAGAACGGTCGGCGGCAGAAGCAGCACGTGGGGCTGCGGTTCGACGCACTGTACGGAATCCTGGAGGAGCGGAAGAAGGAGCTGCTGCAGAGCATCGCGGCCGAGCAGGAGGCCAAGCTGCAGCGTGTCCGTGGGCTCATCCGCCAGTATGGAGACCACCTGGAGGCCTCCTCCAAACTGGTGGAGTCAGCCATCCAGGCCATGGAGGAGCCCCAGATGGCCCTGTACCTGCAGGTCCTGCCAGGGGACCAAGGGGAGAACGGGGACAGCGGGCCTGGGACTGCCCTGGGGCTGTGTGGTAGTTCGATGGTTCCCTGAGGGGCATGGGGCTGCCTCACAGGTCTATACAGGAGGGCTGTGCTCACCCAAAACGATCTTTGGATGCCTCTGGGATGCGCAGGGGTGGACCTGTGGTGAGGGTGATGCCTAGGAGACACTGATCCTCCCTTGCTTTCCTCCACAGCACTCCAAGGAACTCCTGAAAAAGTGAGTGGGGAGTACAGGGGGGGAAAGAGCTGTGGCTGGGGGCCCTGTGGGTGCTGGACCCTGCAGCTCCCACGTGTGCCTGCCCTGCAGGATCACAGACATGTCCAAGGCATCAATGAGCAGCCGCCCTGAACCTGGCTATGAGAACATGGACCACTTTTCCATCAACGTGGACTACGTGGCTGAGATGCTGAGGACCATCGAGTTCCAGACAGGTGCCAGCACTGGGGAGATTGCTGCCATCTGCAGGGGACACGGGGACTGCCTGAGGTGCCCAGCCCTCAGACAAGCCAAGTCCCCCACCACCACACACCCTGCACACACAGGATTGGGGATGTGACCCCCACCAGTAGCACCACCCAGGGACCCTGGAGGGTCAGCCCTGCCCCAGGCTCTCCCTGGCTCCCACACTGGGCTGGTCACATTCCTCCTGGGAGCATCCTGGGTTATCTTGGGTTGGTCGTGTCCCTCCTGGGGTATCCTGGTCTGGTCACATTCCTTCAGGGGCATCCTGCTTGGTCACCCCCTCCTGGTGTGTCCTGGTGTGTCCCCCTACTGCAGGACGGAGGGAGGGAGGGAAGGTCCCAACTGAGCTGTCACTTGCCCGCAGAGTCACTGGGCGAGGATGAGGGTGATGGACCTGGGGATGGCAGTGAGGCCACAACGGAAGAGGATCGGCTGGACAGCCTGGAGGTGCCTGAAGCTGCTGAAGGTGAGTGCATGTCATGCCTGCCCAGTGCTATGTCATGCCCAGTGCCGTGCCATGCCCAGTGCCATGCCTTCTTGGCTGTGCCATGGCCCACGTGTGGCAGCACAGGTCCTTCAGAGTGCCAGGGTATCCCTGTCTCTGTCTTGTTCCCTCTTTTCCTCTGCAGATGTGGGGCCGAGGCAGAAGCCAGCAAGCTCTCCCCATGGTGAGACCCTCACAGGGAGTGAGATGGGCACAGCCCTGGGGTGCTTTGGGGCAGAGGAGACACCTTCTGGGGGTGGGGATGAGGATGTGGATGGGAATGTCACACCCCAGGCTCCCCCCAGGCCATCCCTGTCTCCCTGTTGCAGGGGCTGGCAAGGGTGTCCTGGGGTCACAGGGCTGAGCCTACTTTTCTGCACAGGTCAGCACTGAAGCTGTGGGGTAACACTGGCATGTCCCCGGCTATGGCTGTCCCTGTCACTCCACCCCAGCCATGGCCATCGCTGGCACTCTCAGGCAAGCTCCATCTCTGCTGCTGGAATTCCGCAAATGGGGGCAGCCCCTCTCCAACATTAAAAGTGTGTGAGGACATGTTCTCCCGTGTGGTGTGTGGGTGGGGTGGAGGTGGCCAGAGCAGCTCTGCACAGGCCCCACAGGTCTAGCCCAGCACAGCCCCTGCCCTGCCCCCCAGCAGTGCCCCCAGAACCTCATGCAAGGGGCTGAGACCCCAGAGTCCCAGAGCAGCTCGGGAGCTTTGAGCCTTGGAGCCTGTGAGCGGGGCTCTGCCCCCAGCCCCAGCCTGGGGCCGAGGATCCACAGGTGGCCCCAGCCCGGCCACCCCGCCTGGGTGCCCGCGGCAGCACCGTCCCCTGGGTGTTGGAGCAAACAGTGCCGGGATGAGCTGGCTGAGTACACACACAGCCACATCAGCGCTGGCGTGGGGCCGTGCCCCACGAGCCCGGGAGGGTCCCCCGGGACGGCCGCGACAGTGGTGCCTGCGTCACCCACCTTGTCCTGTCGCCATGGCGTCACGGCTGATGCGGCCGATGATGCACATGGCCAGGGGTCCTCGGGCCGGACGGGTCCCCTGGGGCTGGGCTTCACTGGGGGGTCCCCGCTGCCACGCCCTGCCCAGCCAGGGGACAGCAAGGACCCCCAGCACTCTGCAGAGCGGAGCAACCTGCGGCATGTTCAGGGCCACCACGCTGGCCAGGGGCTGGGGTGCAGGGCCCCGGAGGACAGCTGACAGGCTAAGGGACATCTCTGCTCGCTTGTGTCCCCAAGCTGTCACTCCAAGCAGAGGTAATGCTCCTGGCCCAGCCCAGCTGCTCCCCACCACCATCCGCTCCTTCACACACAGGAAACGCACTTGGGAGGGCTTGGGTGGTCCCTGGGGAGAAAGAGGGGCTGTGGCTCTCTATGCCTGCAGCAGATATTCCGGGATGCAGAATTTGCCTTTCCCCACCCCTCCCCATCACCCTCCAGAGGTGACTGAGAGGGACTCACAAGCTCTCAGTAACCCCCCAGCTGGGTGCTGTGGGTGCCACCCCAGTGCTTGAGATGCCTCAGGAGAGCCCCACCTTAGTCTCTTATGTTTTGGGCAGTTTTCTTCAGTGTGCCTTATGCCCAGCTGCTCATCACCTGTCACTGCACTCCCAAAGCAGCCTGTCCTCTGGGCAGCCCTCTGGCATTTGCTGATGCCTCTGCTTGTCCAGTTAAATTGTATCCCCCACCCGAGATTTCAGGAAGAGGTGATCTGTGCACTAAGCACAGATGCTAACACACAGCCTGCTGCAGTTCCTATTCAAGAGTGTCTCCAAGGAGCATCATTATTTCTTTTTATTCTTCTCCATAACTGTGTTCCCAAAGGCCTCTTTCTCCGTAAGGGGCATAAAGTTAACATTCCTAAGGAATGTCTTTTCACTTTCCCCCACAGAGGGGTTGTCCATATGGGTAAGTTGTCACTTACCCAACTATATGTCCCATTCATGGAATTTTGTCCTTTTAATTTTGTTTGTGTCAGGCTCGCATGGCAAGGTTTTGGTAGTGGGGAGATTACGGGGGCAGCCTCTGTGAGAAGCTGCCAGAAGCTTCCCCCCCATGTTCAAGAGAGCCAAAGCCAGCTGGCTCCAGGATGGACCTGCCACTGCCCAAGGCAGAGTCCGTCAGCGATGGCACTAATCCCTCAGGGATAATGTATTTAAGAAGGGAAAACAGTTCTTGCGTAGAGGCAGTTGCAGCCAGAGAAGAGTGAGGGTATGTGAGACCAACAGCCCTGGATCCTGTCAGAGCAGCGCAGGAGTGTTCCAAGTGCTGGAGCAGGGATTCCCGTGCAGCCCGTGGGGGCCCAGGAGCAGCAGAGACCCCCTACGGCCTGCGGAGACCCAAGACCCACATGGCAGCGGAGACCCACCCGGAGGAGCCCATGCCAGAGCAGGTGGGTGCCCAGAGGAGTCTGTGACCCTGTGGGAAACCCATTCTGGAGCAGGGTCCTGCAGAGACCTTTGGGCCCACGGAGAGAGGAGCTCATGCTGGGGCAGGTTCGTTGGCAGGATCTGTGACCCCGTGGGGGACCCAGGCTGGAGCAGCCTGTTCCTGAGGGACTGACCCCGTGGAAGGGACGCACAGTGGAGCAGTTTCTGAAGACCACAGCCCATGGGAAGGGCTCACGCTGGAGAAGTCCACAGAGGACTCTCCCTCCCACACTGGAACAGGGCAAGGACTGCTCTCCCTGAGAAGGAAGCAGCAGCAGAAAACCCGTGGTGAACTGACTGTAACCCCCATTCCTGTCCCACTGCACCACTGGAGGGGAAAAGGTGCAGAATCAGGAATAAAGTTAAGCTTGGGAAGGACAGAGGGGTGAGGGGAAAGTGTTTTTAGAATTTGTTTTACTTATTGTGACCCTGCTCTGATTTGATTTGTAATAAACAAATTTCCCCAAATCTAGTCTGCTTTGCCCATGACAGTAATTGGTGAGCTTCCCCTGTCCTTACCCTGAGCCATGGGCATTTCCTTGTATTTTCTCTCCCCTGTTCAGGTGAGGGGGAGTGATGGAGCAGCTTTGGGGGATATCTGGTGCCCAGCCATGGTCAATCCATTGCACATAAAGTGCCAATTACCTTCCTCTGACCCATCCCACATCTGACTTATGTTAAACCCCATGGAAAATCATCACAGGGTTTTGGGGACTTAAGGAGCAGTGCGTTCATTTGCACAGGTTCATTCATGTGCCAGGATCAATGTAGGGTGGGGTTACTGAGCCGCAGGAACCATTTTCCTAGTCCAAGTACTTTCTTCCTTTTTCAGGGGGAGTTGTAAAATTCAAGACCCTTATCTAGCATGGGGGTAAAAATCAGATTTAAATCTAGGCTTAAAATTCCCCAATCCAAAGGGTCCTTGACTGATGGTGACACTGGGAAACCCAGCAATTTTACTGCTGGAGTTTGAATTCTCCCAGTTGATTGGACAAGCTGTAAAGTAACAAAATATTATATAATGAATCACCATAAAATAACAACATTTGACATAAGCATGTCACTTGCAAAATTAACTTACATAAACAGATGAAAAAAATAAAGAACGGTTTATACTTCTATGTCCTCAGTCAGTCAGAACTTCAGGTTTCCAGTTTGGTGCGAATTCCATTTATCTTGTCCAGATTCAGGGATGTTTTTCACACATGTGGTGGATCCAACATCTCCCCTGTTCAGGTGAGACTGCAGTGTATATTCTTAACACTGTGGGGAAAGTACCTTCCCACCTTTCTTGTAGAGTCTCATCCTTTCACGTTCAAACATGCACCACTTCTCCAGGCTGAAAAGACTGCCCAGAGGTACCCAAGGGAAGGACAGGGCCTCTGATTCAAAAACCTGCGAATGAGGATAAAGGCTGTGTAAGAGAAATTAAATATGCCTTTGGCTCTGCTTGTCCCCTTACACACATCTGCTCTCCGTGTGTGGTTACAAGGTTATGCGGGAATGCCTTCCAGTACAGTATTTCCAAAAGGCTCATTCCTGCTTTGACTTGGGGACTGACACAAATTCTTATAAGAGCCAAAGATGGTGCTCCAATTGAGCCTCTTGTTACAGCTTGGATATTTGCCTCTTTATTGTCTGATTCACCCTTTCTGTCTCCCCACTGGACTGTGGGCTCTGTGAGGTGCGTAATTCCCAAATAATCTGTGAAAACTTGGACACTTCCTGCACTATTTCTGCTATAAAGTAGGGTCCATTATCTAAAGAAATTCCTTCTTGGACACCCAATCTGAGTATTATTTCTTTTAACAAACCCTAATCACTTCTCTACTCTGGTCGGTGCAACAGGGGAAAACCCTGGTATCAGGGAAAACTGGGAAATAAAGTCTCCAAACAGTTTGCTAGGTTAGAAAGATGACATTACTTTATTAGGAGTGCTGGATGCATGGGAAATTCTCCTCAAAGTATGCATGCCCAGTAACCTAACAGACCAGGCTATAGTCCTGAAACGAATGCAAATTCATCATATTTCCTGAATACAGGCATATATGCTAATAATTTCCATGGACTTATTTTGCTGTGGTTCCAGATCTTCTGATGAACCTTTTCTCCCTGAGAGTATTTCAAATACGTGGTCAGATCATAATGTACTTCTATCATTCTTTGCTCTGACACACAATCCTTGTTCTTTGAGATATTGGCTAGTACATATGAATCACTAATATCACTAAATAAGAAAGCATGAGCTGCCACAAGACTTACTAGTCAAGATGTAGGGAGTTAACACAAGGGCTTAACACATTAAGCCCTGACATTTGTACTAAGCACTATATGATACAAAATCAAGCATTAACCATGAATATAGGGGTCATAAACTAGTGTGCTAAAGTTAAAAGAATATTCTAACATCTTCTTCCACTGTTGTACAGACTTCTTACAGAAATATAACCTGTTTGGTAACAAAATTCCCCCTTTGAGACTTTTAATATAACTTCTTTAAAGTCTCATATCCAATTGTTATGTATACCTAGTTTACACAGCAGTAAGCATCATATTAGGCAACAAGTGATTCAGATCATGAGTATAAATATCACAAAAAGTTTTAATCATCCTACACTGGGGAGCCACAAAACCAGCCAAGAGAAATCTAGTCCTTCTATCACTGTAATAGTTGTGGCTGGTTTCTTTAGTTGTACCTACTTACCTACTAGTTGGGAGTTACAGGAGAGATTGGAGCAAGACATCCCTTTAAATTCTTCACATCTATGATTATGTTCCAACAACAGATATTGCTGCTCAGTTTTCAAGGGCAGCTTCTCTGACATCTGTAATTTCTGTGCTCAGGGTTGTTAATGCTCCTGAAGTGTAATTCATATCTTTGACTGAAGCACATGTGATTCTCCTTATGGTGTGATAGTTCACAGCTACCCCGACTCCAGGTGTTCAGAAGGCAGCAGCAACAATCTCACTCTCACTATAGAGGGTAACTCTGGCAACTGATGAGCTGAGCGCTTCTCTTTTGTCCCAAATCCTCTTTGTCAAATAGTAGGAGAGTTTATCTACCAATAGCCCAGGGCCCTCCAGAAATATTGGCCAGAACCTATAATTAGGACAGTTGTCCACACAGCAAAAACCATCCTATAGGTAGCTTAGTGTGTTCCTATGCATAAGAGGTTCGTTCGGCGCTGTTATATTTTAAGGGAGATTGTAGAGGTTAGATTCTCACACTTAGAGAAACAATTGTCAAATGTTACACATTGCTTTGCTGGGAAGGTCCCTCTCAATTGTAGCAAACCCTTCTATTTTTGTTCATGTTCCCACCACATAGAGAATTTTATATGGTGGCTCACTTCTAAAGTTGATGACATAGTGAGATTTTTCAATACTTCTAAAGGAGCTGGAAACCCCACCAAGCAGGAGCTGACATCAATCCTACTGAATTGCCTGCAATTATGCAGAAGGAGGGTGAATTCCTCACTTCCCTTGCCAGTAGCTCCTCGATGTTTCTGTTTTCATCCCATTGAGGTAACAGGAGTTGAAGACCATCTGCATTAATCCTTGTTGTTCTGGTCCACAAAACTACAATCAACACAATTAATGTCTGGTTAACTTGAGGCCTATGGGTCCTGTGGCTTTGGCATCCGTTCTGGTGCCAGAGAGGGCTTGGTTCAGTTGCAGTGGAGGCACAAATCCACTCCTTGCACCTTCACAGCAGTACTGATGCTTAGCAGCACTTGATATGGTCCCTTCCCCCTTTCCGGAGAGGTTCTTCAGTCCAGGTTTTGAGGTTTTGAGCTCCTTGTCTCCAGGTTGGGACGGATGGGCTGTGATGTCCAATGCTGTGGGTGCTGCCAGTACGACATATCTGTGGAGGGAAGACAACACCTTCCCTAGAGATATCACACATGCTGTTAGACTTTGATCCCCACTGATTTGGATACTCCTTTTGCTTCCTGTAACCTTACAGGGTCACCCGTATGGTATTTCCTAGGGCCTCACCTTTTCCTTGCACACAGGTCTAGTTCATACTCTCAATAAGGCCAAGGTATGGTGGAGCACCTGGCCATTTTAAATATGATTCCTGGCAAATCTTGCTAATTTGTCTCTTTACACTCTGATTCATTCTTTTTACTTTCCAATTCGACTGAGTTCTCCATGGGGTGTGCAAGTTCCATTTCACCCCTAACACTGTGGCTGAGCCTGCGCTATTTCAGACGTGAAGTGTGAACCTCTGGCACTGGCAGATTCCCACTGGCACTCCAAACCTTGGTATAATTTCCTTCAACAAAACCTTTACCACCTCCCCAGCTTTGTTGGTGTGATGAGGAAAGGCTTCTGGCCATCCTGAAAAAGTACATACCACGGCAAATAAATCCCTGTGTCGCTTTTGCTGTGGAAGCTCTGCAAAGTCCATTTGCCAATAGTCCCCTGGACAGCTGCCTTTCCTAACAGTCCTGGGTGTGCGCTGTCTGATTTGATGTGTATTGTTCTTGAAACAGGTTTGGCACTTTTTTACGATGCTTTTTATGGTACCAGTCCTTTGTATGGTCAAAACTTGAGGCGTCTGTGCTTCTGCCATAGACTCTATTCCCCAGTGAGTTCCCTTATGTTGTTCCCCTGCCATCTTCCTCATAAGGTGCTGGGGAATTATTACCTGTTCAATGTGTGTTGTCCACCATCCTTCAGGGCTCTTTTCAGCATCAAACAAATCTGCCACTTCCTCATCTTCAGCCTGATAATTGGCAGCCTCCTTGTCCGAATGCCAATATTTCTTGGGTAAGGCCAACACGATGTCCCCACCAGCAGCCTCCTTGATCGCTTTGTCAGCCAGGCCATATCCAATACTCACTGGGATTTCTCAAAATGCATGAGCTTTACAATGCATTATTGCCACCTTTTGAGGTAGCTGCATGCCCTCTAACAATCTCTGTATTCTTTTTCTGTGTTTCCTGGGGGATCCCTTAGAGGTTCACAGCCCTCTCTCTTTCCAAATGGCTCCATGGGCACGGACCACTCCAAAAGCAAATCTCCAGTCAGTTCATCTATCTGCAGTCTTATCCTGTGAGAGCTCCAATGCTCTGTCAGTGCAATCATCTCTGTTTCCTGATCCAACATGTTGGGGGTCAGAGCTTTGGCTTTCTATTACCTCATGCTGAGTTGGCACTGCAGTCCTGGCTTTTCAGATTCCATCTTTCACAAAGCTGCTCCCATCCGTGGAGAGTTTGCAATCAGTTTCTTCCAGAGGAGTGTCCAGTAGATATTCTTGACTGGAGTACACCTGTTCAATGGTGGGTTCTGCATTCCGAGCCCAGCCTGAAATTCTGGTGGCCCATGCCAGCAGGGTGACTGCATTGTCCACTTCCTCTGATATTTTGCTTCAGACTCAGGATTCTGTAACAGATAGGCTTGGGCCTCCAAGGTGCTTTCTTTAGGAATATGAACTGTTCGGTAACACAGGCAAACCAGAAAAGTGATTGATGAATACCAATAAATGTTTGCATTAATTACATCTGGGTGATTCTGTAAAGTCCATTTGCCAATGTTTCTCAGGGTTATTCCTTGCTTTGTGCTTCCTCTCTATATTTTCTTTCCTATTTTTGGATGATTAACACAGAAAATGATACATTTTTTGCTACTCTGCCTGCAAAACTTTGCATCTTACATCCAATTAATTTCTTTCCTAAACGCAGTGATGCATTTGCTCCTGCGTGTGTCTCTTGATGCAGCCTTTTAAGTTGGGTTTCCATTATCTCCAAGAGCTGCTTTCCAGGGGTTTACCACCACCCTTCTTTATTAGCTGTTCCACTCATTGCACATCTGCTTCAGTATAATTTGTTGGAGATGAATCTGCACAGGGTTGTGGAATCAAAACTCCCTTGCAACTTGGTTTCCTCAATGCTGCTTCTTCCACTGCTGGATCTGCACTTTGATTTCCCATTACAATACTTGGATTCTTTTTGGGGGGGCAGGGGGGGCTTTGCAATGTATTATTGCAATGTTCTTTGGATGAAGAACTGCTTTCAGTATCTTTGGAACTGCAGCTACATATTTCTCTGAAATCCTTTGTGAGTTCAAAACTCCTTGCTCTTCCCAAACTGCTCGATGAGCATGGTCTATGCCAAAGGCATGTTTTGGGTCAGTACAAATACTGACTTCCCGCGGCTCAGTTCCAGGGTCCAAGTGAGAGGTTGGTTTTCTGGGAAACTCTGTTGAAGGGCAGGGGTTGTTCTCCAACAGCTTCATGGTAGTGACCACGGTGTGCCCAGATTTCCAATCTCCCTTTACCACGTCACCGCTTCAGTCAGTAAAGGTCTGCACAGCTGGCATAGCAAATCCTTCCTGAGCAATGGCAAAGGACACTCCAGCATGCGGAGAACATGATGGAGTCATTTTGTGTTCCCAGTTGTGAATTCCACGGGCCGTAAAATGGTCTGAGGAATCCCCTGAGGGATTACCTGCTCCTGAGGAATTTCCTTCCTGTTTTTGCTTAAAGTTGCCTCAGAGTAACTACAGAATGAACTGCTCCAGTATCCACTAGAAAAACCATTGTTTCATTCCCCAGCTTAACCTGGATCAAAGGATTGGCCAGGGAAATAGGAGATGCCTCTGGGCCCCTTCAGTCCAACCCAATTTCTGCATCTTCTGATTATCTCTTCTGTCCGCCTGTAAGTCGGTGACACTCCTTTTCCCAGTGCCCTTCCTGTCTGCAACAGGCACCCTGATACTTCTGGAGGGGTGTTAATCCCCCCCCTAACCCCCAGCCTTGCCCCTGAAATCCATCTCACCCTTAGCTCTTCCCTGCCCCTGCACATTGTTCAGGGCAGCTGCCAATGGATTCAGTAATATCTCTTGGCTCTTCTTTTCTACCTCTTCCCTATCATTACAGGCATCACTTGGGAAAAAAAATCATCCCCTCTGCTTCTTCTCTCTTCTGAAGTTTCTTTCTAATACCTGGTGCTAACTGCCCAACAAAAAGCCTGTTAAACAGCAACGCGTTTCCTTCCCTTGCTGGATCTGAATCCATCCATTTGGGAACTACTTCATACAATCTTTCATAAAAAGCCAATGGAGACTCCTTTTCCCCCTCTTTCCTTCATACAATTTGGCAAGGTGTTTCAGTTTCTTTGCTTCCTCCTAGAATCCCAATAAAATAATTTTCTGATACAATTTTAGTGAATCTCACCAGCAGTCTGATTGAGATCCCATTCTGAGTCATTCTTAGGAAGAAATTTGTGAGGATTTGGAATGCCATGAACCTTTTGATCTAGTCCTTCTGTTTTCCTAACTCCTTCTTCTCATGCCTTTTCTAAACTGCCCTCCATTCCTCATGGGCAAACAAATATCCCAGGAGAGCCTGGATGTCTCTCCAGTTCGGATTATGCATCTACATCGTCATTTTAATCACACTACACATTCCATTAGGATTCCTGTGATATGACCCTGCTCACTGCTTCTGATTCAGCAAGTTTGAAGTGTGACTGACACATGCACATCCATTGCCTCTCCCTCTGGTCCATCTGCTGCCCTGAGTGTGCTTGTAACACCAACTTACCTTTCCCCCAGGTCTTACTGGAAGCAGGGGATGTGTCAAAACCAACGTTTTCCTCACCAGATACACTGCCCACCTCCAGCTTTGATCCTTGTGTCTGAGAAGCTGCCAATAATTTGACTAAGAGTTTTCATCTTTTTTATCTTCTTGTTCCATACGACAGGTATCTTTCCCCTTATCTTCTTTTCCTCATTTCCCAAATAATATATTCCATTTTGATACTTTGAATCTACTAAACCACCTTTTTCCCTTACTTTACTAATTATTTCCTAAAGCAAAAACCAAATCTACATCAAGGACTTCCCATTAATTTTGCCTCCTACAAAGTAACATCAGCTGTAAAATCATATATTTTAAAGACCTGTTTCCTGGCCAATTTTCACCATTATCTAATGCATAATGAGGCAACCACTGATTACAGTACCTTTTCCATTTATCTTCAGTCATAGAGTCACTCTTAACTCTTCAGGACATATCCTAGAAGAGAAAAAAGTGGAATTTCTACAGAAGCAGAGGAACCCATTTCAGTTATGGAATTTCCAGTGTTTCATACACTATCTGAATGCACACACCTAAATCCCAGTTTTCACATCACCAGCTCTGCACATGAAAACATGTGTGCAAATATAAAAAATCCAAGACATGCATCACCAAATTGTAAAAACAAAATTTTTTTTTCTGCAGAGCCCAAACCCAAAATCCTGCTTCTTGGCAATTCCTAATCACCCCCTTCACTGAGGAAATTCCTCTAGAGGATGTTGTGCCATTGAGTCTCTGGCTGTCCTGGTGTCGGGGCTGGTCATCCAAAGTCCCTGGTCACGAGGTTGCTGTGTCCTGGAATTCGTCCTGCCAGGCGCCTTTGCCTGGAGTGGCCAGTCAGTCCAGGCACAGCACTATGGCTATCCCATCTGGGCCATCAAAAACCTCTGTCCCACCTGTGGGCCTCCTGGTGTGCAGTGACAATTCACAAATCAAGGCAAGGGATCTCTGATTTTATTCCCGTCTGTGCAGAGCCAGGAGCTGAGTGTTTCCCCAAGGCTGTTCCCTGCTCCCTGAGCATCAGAACTTTACACTAATTATACATTTGAGCAAAGAACCAGCATTCACAGGTTACCAACTGCAGAATTATTTTATTAATTAGGACTCAATCTCCCCTTTGCTGGCTGTATCCCCCTTCCCATGCTGATCACTCCACAGGCACAGCTCTTTCCTCCATTTGAGTCGGGGTCCATTCTGAGTAGGTTTTCAATGAGTCAGTGATTGTGATCTCCTGTTGCTGAAATTACCTTTTCCCCAGATACAGCTCAGACCTGCTGATGACACTCCTGGTGCCACTCATGCAGACAGCCCATTCCTCTTGGGATAGTTTTACTTTTTCCTTAAAAGAGAAGATTAGCCGAGCCTACAAGTTTCATGATGTAATTACCAATCACAACTGTCGAGCTACAGCTACTGAGGGACATGAAGGACAACAAAACCCTCAGTGGTGACACTGAGTTGGGAAGGCAGCAGTGACATCCCTTCCCAGTGGATCAGATGGTCAACAGCCCACTGGCTGAGGAGGATGAAGGGAGAGGGGGAGCCCTCCCCTCCACAAATTGTGTTAGGGGGTGTGCTCTGGATGTAGCATCCTGGCCAGGCTGGAGCTTCAAGGGGTGAGAAGGATGTGACCTCTGGAGTCCAGGAAAGGGTCAAAGCAATGCCAAAGGGACTGGAGCATCTTCTGCATGAGAAGGAACTGGAATGTTTTGGGGTATCCATGTGTGTACTTGCCTAATGGGAGGGAAGGAAGAGGGAGCCAGGCTCTTCCCAGTGGAGCCCAGTGACAGGACCAGCAGCAATGGGCACAAACTGGCCTCCAAAGGTTTGGATTGTTTTGCAGTGAGGCTGATCACACAGGGTGCCTGGAACAGGCTGCACAGAGGGATTGTAGTCCCTCCACCTGGGAAGCCAGCCATGACTGCATGAGGGCCAAGAGGCCCCTGGAGCTTCACCAGCCCCAGCCCTGCTCATCAGGGTTGGTTGAACCAGGCTGTCCAGGTCAGTGTCCCATCCAATATAAATATCTCCTAGGAGGGATCATCCCACTACAATCCTTCTTGCCAACACGGACTTCCAGTTCCACGGTACTCACGCCCTGGTGGAATTTCCCCTTTTAAGTCCCGATGGATACAGCACAAGCAACTGGAGCAGGGCCTGGAGTGGAGCATCTCCAGCCTTGAGCTCATTCCCAAAGGCCTCCCAGTGTTCCCCTGCTCCTGTGCCCCTTGGAGCAGCCTCCTACCAGAGCCACTGAGCCACTGAAAGCAGCTCGCCTGAAATCTGGGGGCTGCACACCCTGCCAGCACTCCGCTGTCTGCACTCCTGCCTGCCCTGAGCACTGACCTCCACTGCTGTCACATGCCCATGTGGTCCTTCCCAGGTACTCCCTCAAAAACATTATTTCCTGCTCCAGCCCTGCCATGCTGCCCTTCCAGCAGGTATTGGGATGTTATCACAGGACTTTTGGCTGGTTTAGGTGGGAGGGTCCCACTGCCTCAGACAGGAACACCTTTCACAGACCAAGCTGGAGGCCCTGGTGAGGACCCACAAGGAGGCTGAACTTCCCCCAGCTGCCTCAGAAGGCTTCATCGCTTCATCCCCATCCTCTTGGTTGCAGGCCTGAAACATGGCCCACCTCCCCCTCCACAACTCCAGCCCTGACCCACTCAGCAGCACTGTGTGTCCTACAGAGGTTGCCCCCACTCTTGGTTCTCCCACATGGGTGGCCGTGTCCTCCCACAAAGGGCCTGTGTCTGTCCCTCCCGCAGCTCCCAGCCCCACCACCGATCCTGGGGAGGGGCCGCTTCCCTCTTCATGTCCCCCTGCAGGCAGGTGGGTGATGGGGACTGGGAGCTGGGGGAGGGTTCACTGGTGGTGAGGACCCACTGTTCCCATCCCTCTGTCCCCTTTGCTTCCTACTGCTCTCAAACCTGGGGGCCTGGGAGCATCTTATCCCCTCTGAAGAACATGGTGTGCCACCTCCTGACCCAGGAACACACACAGCCTTGTTCCCAGTGCTGGTGGGTTTGTGCTGATGGCCCAGCTGCTCCTGCCCAGCCCTGGCCCAGCTCATTCTGCCCCCTGTTCCTGAGCCCTTCCTCCATTCCCAGTGGGCCCTTTCCCTATTCCCAGTGAATCTGTTTGCCCTTTCCTTGCAAACCCATTCCACCAGTCCCAATGAGTCTGTTTCTCCATTCCTGGTGAGCCCCTTCATTCCTGGTGAACCCATTCCCTCATTCCCTGTTCCTGGTGAGCCCATTCCCTCATTCCCTGTTCCTGGTGAGCCCATTCCCTCATTCCCAGTGGGCCTGTTTCCCGCTGCCTGGTGAGCCTATTCCCCCACACCCCATTCTTGGTGAGCCCATTCCCTGTGAGCATGTTCCCGGTGAGCCCATTCCCTCATTCCCTGTTCCTGGTGAGCCCATTCCCTCATTCCCAGTGGGCCTGTTTCCCGCTGCCTGGTGAGCCTATTCCCCCACACCCCATTCTTGGTGAGCCCATTCCCTGTGAGCATGTTCCCGGTTTGCCCAGTCCCTGGCCCTGCACAGCCGCAGCTACCCCCACCCCGCACTCGCTCACGCCTCGGGTTTCCACCACGTTTTATTACAAAACCGGTGCGGAGAGGTCCCGGGGCCAGTTCCGCTCCCACTCGCCCCAGCGCCGGGCCTGAGGTGGGCTCGGCCCGTGCCCGTGCTGGTGCCGGGCGCCCTACAGCGCAGAGGCGCAGGCGGTGGCTGCAGGACGGTGCAGCCCCGGGGTCACAGGCGGCTCGGGGTGTCCGGCTGCTCCGGGCGGGGTCAGCGCCCCACGGCGTCGAGGATGCGGCGGTTGGAGTCGGCGCGGGCGCGCTGGCTCTGGGCGCGGGCGAGCAGCAAGAGGTGCCGCAGGAGGTGGAAGGTGAGGTCGATGGAGAGAGGCGGCTCGTCCCGCCGCCCTCGCCACGGCCCCGGGGGCGGCGGCGCCAGCGGCGGCCAGAGCGGGTGGTCCTGAGCCCCGGTCCCGGCCGCGGCCGCCGGGATGG
>VZRL01002505.1:56726-82967 GCA_013397895.1 Origma solitaria | reverse complement strand
CCAGGATCCTGTACCAGCTGCCCACAACAGGGCCCTGCAGGAGCCAGGGGGTGAGGAGAAGCATCTGCCCTCATGGGTTACAGGAGTCAGAACTGGGGGGGTCCAGAGCTGTTACATGGCCCTGCTCCAGCCCTGGACCACAAGAACAAGTCTGTCCTGTGCTGCTCCTGCCCCAGGGAACTGGCCCTGCCCACAACTGCCAGAGGTGGCACCAGGATGGGCCAACTCACTGCAGCACCATGGTCNAGCTCATCCCATCCCATCCCATCCCATCCCATCCCATCCCGCCCCGTCCCGCTGGGCTGCCACTCACCACGAAGCAGAAGCCGATGGCCATCATTTTCAGGGTGCGGGGGCAGTGGTGCCTGCGCAGCCCCCGCCGCTCCACCAGCTGCTGCGCAATCACATCCCCAGCTCCCATGAGGGCCCCTGCGACCAGCACAGCCAATTTAGGCGGGCAAGACCCCTGTGTGACCTGCCCACAGCTGGGCCCCCTGCCCCAGGGCCGCTGCTGCTGCCCCCCTTGCCCCAGGATGCCTGAGCCTGTTCCAGCCCCGCCAGCTCTGTCCCAGCTGTAGCTCCCCACCACCAGCACCAAACCCCACAGCACAGGCTTCCCACTCTGCCAAATGCCTCAGGCTTCTCAGGACACCGCAGCATCTCTGGCCAAAATGGTGTCCAGCTGCACCTCCTCCCTGTGACCTGGCATGGGGCTGACCAGTCACCCAGGGCCCGTGGTGCCTGGGGCTCTCAGGGCAGAGCCTGCCCAGCCGCTGCATGTGATCCCCGACATGGCCTCTCCCACACCTCCCCAAACCTCTCCCTGAACACTGGGCAGGCTTTGCTGACGGTGATCCCCTCCCTGGAGCGCAGCTCTCTGCCTGTGTCCCACCCCCATCAGCCGGGACGGGCAGAACGTGCTCCCCACTGCCCAGGCTGTCCCAGCCCCTCGCCACAGCTGGCTGCTGGCACAGCTCCTGGCCCTGTTTCCAGATCAGTGTCCCCGGTGGGGTGCTGCCCGGCTGGGTCTCTGGCAGCTCCTGCTCCATCCTACACTCCTGACCCCTTCGACGCAACTCAGCTGGCCCTGTGCTGCACCCCCAGCTACTCCCGCGACCCTGGCAGCTCCTGCTCACTCTCCCTGCTCCCCCCTGGGATGGTTCTCTGGCAGGTCTCCAGCCCCACTGCTATTCTGCTCCATCCTTGGAAGACCTGAGCGCAGCAAGCCCTCAGCCTGGCAGGCACCAGCGCCAGCAGCCCCAGTCCCGCCAGTCCCAGCAACGACCAGCTCAGTACCAGCCCTGCCCCAGGGCCTTTGTCAGTAGTTCCTCATGGACAAGGGCCCAGCTCCCTGTCCCCACACCATGCCAGGAGGTCCCTAGAGCTCACGGGCAGGGCCAGCCCAGGCTCTGCAGCCCCATAGATCTGCTGCACTCCCAGCAGCAGCTTCTGCACTTCACAGCTCAGAGCAGCCCCAGGATCTGAGGCTCTGTTCCCCAGCCCTGAGAGCCCCTGCACCCCTCCCTGATGGCAGAGCAACCCCCGCAGCCCATGGGCCAAAGCAGCACTGGGAAGGGGGTGGCAGCAGGTGCTGGACTCCAGGCCAGCACAGCTAGAGCACTGGCAGCTCCCACGGGCAGCACTCCCAGGAGCTGCATCCCCAGGAGCTGCATCCCCAGGAGCTGGGTGCAGGGGCACAGTGCTTATTGAGAACACAGCATGGCACTGCTGTTACTCATTCAGTGCTGAAGGCTCCGGGTATGGTGCCCAGCAGTAATGAGACTGTGCTGGGAGGGACAGACCTGTCTGTGCATCCTTGCCTGGCCTGGGGATGCAGCCAGATCCAACCCCTTGCAATGGCTTTGGCAAAAGTGCTTGCCCAGGGGGCCATCAGCACAGCCCAGCCACTGCTCCTGTGCGGGGCTGGAACGCTCATCCCAGCCAAGCTTTGTGCCACGGGTGCCTAGCTGACCCCCAGGTTGCTGTTTTGCGACCAGAGGACTCTGAATGGGGCCCAAACCTAAGTAGGGCACCATCTGCATGCCCATGGGGCTGTTCTCCACAGGCAGGGAGGAACAGCAGGGTCACAGCTGCAGGCACGTGCTGCTGCCCACTGTGCCTGGGCCCTGCTGGCAGCCTGGCCCAGGGCCCAGGAGGCAAAGCCCTGCCCGACCCCAGAGCCCTCGGTCAGCAAGCATGGCTGGACACAGCAGGCACAGCCAACTCCCAGCAGCTCCCTGGCCTGGCCCCAGCTGGCAGCACTGGGGTCTCTGGGAGCAGCGAGAGAAGGCAGGGCTGGAGGCTGGGATGTATCTGGCACAGGGCACAGGGGCCGGGAAGCCACATGGACCATTGCACAGCCAGCAGTGAGGGGCTGAGCCTGGCGATTGGATGGGGATGACTTGGGGAAGCTCTGAGGAGAGCAGGAGCGCTCATGCCCCCCTCGCTGGAGTTAGTCACCTGCCGCAGGTGCAGCGAGGGCAGAAACTTCTGGGCTGGGGGAACTGTATCCAGCACCAGCCCAGCATGCAGAGAGGCCATGCCCTGCCATGGCTCAGCCCCACACCCCCACAGGCTGACAGAGCCCTGAGGGACAGGGGGCTGCACCACAGAAGGGCCAGCTCCGATGTGAAGCAGCAACAGGCAGAGCAGAGAAGGGGCCAGAGCCAGCCCAGGGCCACAGTGGGCAGAGGGAGTGTGGACAGGGCCAGCCCTGGGCAGCCCTCCCAGCTCCACAGTGGCCTCCCGCCAAGCACAGGGGGGATGTGCTGCCAGCAGCACCCAGCGCTGCAGGCGCCAGCAAGACTTCATGACATCCGATAAAAATAACAGTGGGAACAGCAAAGTAGCTTGGCAGGGCCCCAGCAGCCAGGCACGAGGGCATCGCGCCACCCCCCTGGGGGCATCAGGGATGAGGGCCAGGGACTGGAAGCAAAGGGAGCCCCTGGCTCAGCAGGACCCCCAGACCTCAGGGTCATGCTTTCCCAGCATCTTGGACTGGTGGGAGCAGGAGGGCAGGGGGAGCAGTGACAGGGCAGGAAAAATCAGGGTGAGGGGGAAGTAGTGGTGACAGGGAGGCTACAAGCAGGAGGTGCAGCAAGGAGAACACAGGGACCCCCCACCTCCCAACCATCAGTACAGCACATCCTACACAGCCCCGAGCACACATGGCACAAGCAAGACAGGCTCTCCCACCACCCAGACTCAGCCTCAGGTGGGTGGGGGGAGGCAGCAGGGAAGGGGGGGCAGAGCTGCCTGGTGCCGAGCGCTGCAATTCCTTGGAGCAGCAGAGCCACAGGACAGCACCAGGGCAGACTTATGGCACATCACAGCTCTGCAAGTAATCCCCCGTGCAGGGCCCTGGGAGCCTCTCCTCAGGCAGCACCGCTATGCCTTCACCACTGAGTGCTGGCAAACACGGAAGGGTTGAGCCCTTATGAATTGCCAGTGTTACAGCTCGGCATCCAACTGCTCCCGGGGGTTGGGGGGAGGGTGGCCAGGGCAGCCTCCTCGCAGGTTTGGGTGTGTGGGCTGCACCTCCTGACAGCCCCCGCTACCCCTCTGGCGCCAGCACAGACCCCCGACACAGATCCCGGGAGCCGGGAGTGGGCCAGGGCCTCTCACCCCGTGCAACACAGGGGGGTCTCTGCTCCCTGCTGAGCACCGCGCATCGCAGCACCTCCTCCCCACGACCCCTGAGGCACTGGAAGCCCCCAGTTGTGGGGCTCCTGCCATGCCTCCCGCTGCGGTGGCAGTGCCCACACAAGAGGGCGAGGGGCAGGGGATGTCCTGTGCCGGCAGAGGCTGTGTGCATGGAGGGGAGTGGGCGCACCGGGGGGAGCAGGGCCAGGAGGGGCATGTGCAGGGTGGGTCTGTGTGCAGCGGAAGGGTGGCCCTGTGGCGGGGGGCTGTGTTCCGGTGAGGGTCGGTGTGCGGGAGCCCGGGGCTCTCAGGCCGTGGCCGCGGGCCGGGTCCATCCCTTACCGGCTGTGAGCGCCTGCGTCGCCCCGGGCCGCCGCGCCAGCAGCCGCCCGCAGCCCCTCCACAGCGCCGCCATGGCCCCGCGTGTCGCGGCGCAGTGACGCGTGTCGCGGCGCGATGCCGTGTCACGACCGAGAGCATTTATTGGTCAGTAGCGGCCCAGCACGGTGGCCAGCAGCGCCATCCGCATGTACATGCCGTTCTCCGCCTGCCGGAAGTACGCGGCGCGCGGGTCCGAGTCCACCTCCACGCTGCGGAATGACGTCATCAGCGGGCGCCGACCCCTGCCCCCAACCGCGACGGGAGCTGCCACCCGCCCGGACCCTCAGGATCGCCCCTGGACCGCTGAGCCCCGTGAGAGTCCTGAGACCCCCGCCGGGAGCTGACACCCGCCCGGGACCCCTGAGCCACCGCACCATGCGGCCTGTTCCCCCAAACCCAGGAACTGCAGCCCCCAGCACGCTGAGCTCCCCCACCCTGCCCAGCACGGTGCAGTGTTCTTGCCCTTGACCCCCCAGAGCCTTCCCAGACACCCCCAGCACACCGCAGCCCCATGACCCTGAGACCACCCACTCCCCCAGCACACCGCAGCCCCCACCATCCCCAGACCACCCACCCTGCCCAGCACACCGCAGCTCACATGCCCCTGACCCCCTTGCAACCCCCTCCACAGCAGCACGGCCCCAGCTCCCCCAGGATCCTCCTGTAGCCTCAAGAACTCCCACTTCTGCCCAGTATATTTCATTTCCCATTCTCCCAGACACCTCCCCAGATACTCCCTCCAAACCCCTCCCAGTACCCCTGCCCCTGCTCCTCCCCTCCCCACCTGATCTCGTTGACACGGGGCAGGGGGTGCATCACCACCATCCTCTCCTTGGCCCGGGTCATGATGTGCGGTGTGAGGATGAACTGCCCAAAGCACTGAGGGGACACACAAGGCCCTGAGCTGGGGCAGGAGAGTCCCCATGCCCCTCGAGAGCAGCAGGACCTAGGTTCCCCTCACTCACAGCCTCATAGTCTTCAGCCCGCTGGAAGCGTTCCTTCTGGATGCGGGTCATGTACAGCACATCTGTGTCCGGCAGTGCTTCTTCGATGCTCCCAAACTCCTCCTAGGGCAGCACCGTCAGGGTGGTGGGGTGTACAGGGCCAGGGAGCGTGCAGGGGCCAGCCCCCGACCCTGCTCCTCACCTGCTGGATGCCCCTGGAGGCCACAAAGCTGGTGATGTCGGGGGGCATGCGGAGGCCAGGAGGGGTCACGTAGCGCAGGTTGACGCGGTACTGGGTGAGCAGGCGGGCCAGGGAGTGCACCGTGCGCCCATGCTTCAGGTCACCCACCATGGTGATCTGGGGAGAGCGGTCAGCCCCAACCTGTCCATGGTCCCTCAGGGCCTAGACAGGGCCCCTTAGCTTCCTGGTTGTGCCCTCTGGCCCCTGCGCCTCACCGTCATCCCATTGACTGTGCCCAGCTCCTCGCGGATGGTGAAGATGTCCAGCAGTGCCTGCGTGGGATGCTCCCCTACCCCATCCCCAGCATTGATCACTGGCTTGCGGCAGTGCCTGGCGGCCAGCTGGGAGCAGCAGCAGAGCAGGGCAGGTGAGCGCAGGCAGGACACAGTCCCCACCAGCCCCATGGCAGCAGGACCTGACCCCTACCCAGTCGGGGACCATGTCCCTGCCCCATACTGCAGGTCACCATCCCTGCCATCGGGGCAGAGTCCCAGTGCCTCCGGAAAAGGATGCAGCTTCCCCCAGCCCCCTCAGCCCCTCTCACCTCGACAGCACCAGGCTGGGGGTGCCGCAGCACCAGCACGTCAGCGTAGCAGCACATGGTCTGCACAGAGTCAGCCAGTGACTCGCCCTTCTGCACCGAGGAGGTGGCCTCGGAGAAGGACAGCACAGAGCCACCCAGCCGGCTCATGGCTGCTGCGAAGGAGCTGCTGGTCCGTGTGCTCACCTCGTAGAACATGGTTGCCATCACCTTCCCCTGCAGGGCCGGGCTGTCACCTCGGGGAGCCGAGGGCATCCCTGCCTGGTACAGGGCTCCCTCAGGGGGCCCAGGGGACAGGTATCCACCCTGTGCACAGCTCACCTTGAGGATGTCCAGGCTCCGTTCCTTCTGCACCAGCATGCGCAGAGTGTGTGCGACATTGAACAGGTGGGACAACTGTGGGGAGAAGTGGCCCAGGAGGCACAGGAGGCACCAGGGCTCAGCTGGGGCACAGGAGGCACTACAGCATCCACAGCCCCCACACCCACCCTCCCGGGCACCTGCTCCTTGGAGAACTGCCGCACAGAGAGGACGTGCTGCCCAACAAGGGGGTGCAGCAGCGGGGAGGTCTGGAAGTGCGGGGCACGCTGCGGGGAGGCCTGGCGTGGGACAGGGCCCAGTGGGTAGGAGTGGCTGTCCTGGACCGCTGCCGTATCTGTGGCACCGAGAGCAGCTGGTCAGCCCATGGGGATGCCCCGAAGAGCCCAACCACGAGCCATGGGCCCCAGATCCCCACTGTGGGCCTCAGGGGCCCTGCCACACTCACCCAACTCCACTGCCTTCCTGCTGACCTTCTCACGAGTGTCCTCAGCTGGGCGGGAGAAGGGAGCAGCGGTGTTAGGGGTTGTGGGGAGTGGCAGCACCCTGGGCCCTGCTCTCCTCCCAGCATGCTCCCAGTGCGGCACAGCCCTCCTGGCACTTGGCAACACCAGGTGGACTCAAGACGGGCCTGAAGCCAGGGCGATGGCCAACCAGACACAGGCAGTCCAAGCCCCACATTGTGCTGTGACCCTCTCCCGGTGCATCCCGCAATTCCCAAATGCCACCCCCCAAATCACACTAGCACACAAGGGGTCCCCGAGCTGCCGTGCAGGCCTGGGCAGGAGGGGAGCGGGTGGCACAACCGTGCCCTGTCCTGTGGTGCCCAGTCCTGGCGCTGGGTGCCGGAAGGGGCCCATGGCAGGAAGCGCAGGCGGCCCGGGGCCCGCATGGCACCTGGGGGAGGGGATGCACTCATGGGCTGCAGTTAGTGCCATTAGTGAGCCCCCCCACCGACATTACCGGTGCCTCGGGCGCCCGGGCGGTGCGTGGCTCCCAGCCTCTGGAATGCTGAACGGGACACAAGGGCCGGCGTCAGCGGGGCTGCCCAGCCACGGTCCCAGACCCTGCCCCGGGCAGTGTGCCTGCTGCCAGCCCCCCTACCTGACAGCCCCGGGTCGGAGGCTCGGTGGATGCGGGGCGGGAGGTGGAAGCGTGCATCACCCACGGGGCCGGGCCGGCGGGGGCTGGGGGCTCGTCCACGTAGCACATCACCAGCCATGTGCCGGGGCCGCTCGGGGCTCTGCAATGAGAGACTGAGCTGGGGCCAGGGTGGAGAGGGACCCCCTGGCAGCTCCATACACCCCAGTACCTTCACACTGTCCTTGGCAGGGGCCCCATGTGGCAGCAGTGCAGCTCCCGAGGACCACTTCTTCACATCCTGCCCATAGCCAGGGGGCACCAGCACCTGCAGCCATGGCAGAGATGGGGTTGGGGGAATGGGGTTAGCACCAGGGGACCCCATCTGTGATGGGGGGCACTCTCAATACAGGAATAAAAGGACCAGGACCTTACCTGCCCGTCAATGTAGGCAACCTCCCCGCGCAGGACCACCCTCCGCACTGTCCCTTTCACCTTCATGCCCTCAAAGGGGGTCCAATGGGCCTTGGAGAAGGCTGTGCAGCTGGGGATGATCCATTCATGCTCCAGGTCCACCTGCCAGGACAGTGGGTCAGAGACAGCAGGGTGAGGGCTGGACCTGGGGCGGGTGGGGAGGGACCCACCTCCACGTAAGTGTCCTCCTGCGCTGGTAGCCCAAAGATCTTGCGGGGGTTCTCATAGAGGCGCTGGACGATGTCCTCCACACTGAGTCGCCCCTCGGAGACAGCTGTCAGCAATAGCGGCAGCATCGTCTCCAGGCCAGGGTACCCAGGGGGCGGCTCCTGCCCCTGCTTCTCCTCCAGCGTGTGAGGTGCTGCAGAATGGAGCTGGTCACTGGAGGCTGTCCCCACCCACTTTCCCCACGCCATGGCCACCATCCCCTGGCACTCACCATGATCAGTGGCAAAGCAGTCGATGATGTCCATGTTCTCCCAGAGCGCATCCACATCCCGCTGGGTGCCCAGCGCTGGCCGCACGGCTGCCCGGCCCTTTCCGAGGCGCCCCAGGTCATCCTGGCTCAGGAAGAGGTGGTGCGGGGCCACCTCGCATGTCACCGGGATTCCTCTCTGCTTGGCTGCCTTGATGAGCAGGATCTGGGGCAGCCGTGGTTAGGGGGGAACCCACAGAGCCCCGCACTCCATCCCTGGAACCCCCAGTTCTGCCTGCTCACCTCCTCCCTGCGGGCCACGTGGCAGATATGGACAGGACGCTGGTACAGCTGGGCCACCATCAGCACAGCAGCCACCGTCTGGCGCTCTGCGTGAGCCACGATGGGCAGGTGCCGTGGCCACTGCTCCAGGTGCTGGGGGGAACGGGGCTAGTGGGCACCAGTGCCAGGAGCAGATCTGCCCTGTGCCAGCCCCTGCCTGCCCGCTCACCTCCATCCACAGCGACACGTCGTCCATCCGCAGGCTGGAGAAGGTGTCATTCAGGTACATCTTGAGCCCAGCGGCAGCCCCAGCCAGGGGGCCCAGAGTGCCGGCGTTCTCTGAGGAAGCCCCCAGGAAGAGAGCGAAGTCGCAGCGAGCCCCAGCCTCAGCCAGCTGCGGGACAAGAGGCAGTGGGCGCTGTGCTGGGACCAGTCCTGCCACAGGCAGCAAGCCCGCCAAGGGCCGTGAGCCCACCATGGCTGGCACAGCAGCGCCCAGGGAGGGGACATGAGCATCAGGCTGGCAGCAGCCCCTCACCTTCTGTGCCAAGGCAAAAGAGGTGGCATCGGTGACAGCAGGGCTGGTGTTGGGCATGGCACACACCATAGTGACACCCCCGGCCAGGGCGGCTGCCGTGCCCGATGCAAAGTCCTCCTTGTGGGTGCCACCCGGCTCACGGAGATGGACGTGGACATCGATCAGGCCTGGGGAGTGTCAGCATCAGCACTGGCAGCTGCTGGCCACAGGGGATACGAGGGACAAAGGACACCCCAGCGGCACAGAAGGGAAACATCTCTCTCCACAGTGCCTACAGATGTGCCCAGCCCGGCTCCCAGCACTGTCCCAGTTCCATGCTGCCCCCCTGGGCCACTGAACACCCACCTGGCAGACGGATGAGTTTCTGGGATGTCATGCAGTCCACATGCATCTTCAGCGGGGGTGCTGCCCCAATCTGACCCAGTGCCTGCAGAAACAGCCATGAGGCAGGACCCTGGGTCAGGAGCAGGGCCAGGGTGATAATGCCTGTCCAAGCTCCACCCCAAAACAACCCTCACAGTAACACCCACACACCGTGCCCACCCCACAGGACTTCCACAACCCCACTTTGCTCCCTTTCCCTGCACCCACCTTCCTGGGATCCCCACATGCCCCAGCCCACCTCTACGAAGAGCTTTGTGCACTTGATGTCGATGATGAGGGGCACAGAGTAGTCGACAGCCAGGCGCCGAGTGCGGTACCCCTTGGTGACAAAGGACGAGAGCCGGCGGCCCCCCGAGTTGCGCATCGAGAGGTTAATGACCATCTCAAAGTGGTTCTCAGCCAGGTAGTCCAGGATGCTGCGCTGGGTCTCCCGGGTGCCAGCCTCGCTGCCATCTGCCTCCTCGAAGTGCCAGTCCACAGCCTTCACCTGGAGGCAGTGACGCTGTCAGGGCCCTGCATGTCCCCGGGTGCACCCCTGGCCCCACAGGCCCCCAACCCTGACCTTGATGCCATGCTCGGTGTAGAAGTCGGCGGTGCCGAGGCTGGCGTACAGGTTGTAGCCAAGGCTCTCCAGCGTCCGCACTGTGGGCAGCAGCTCGCTCTTGTTCTGAAACCAACCGGGGGTAGGTCAGAGGGCAGAGAGGGAACCCCAGCCTCTCAGCAACTTTTACCCCACACACCTTGTAGCTGCCGATGGTCAGCAAAATGTTCTTCTTGGGGATCCTGAAGCCAGTACTGAGCATGGCCTTCAGGTATGCCTCACAGCGGTTCTCCCCAAAGCAGGCAACCTCACCCGTGCTGGTCATCTCCACCCCAAGCACCACATCAGCACCCGCCAGGCGTGAGAAGGAGAACTGAGGCACCTAGGGGACAGGGGACACTCAGGGGCTGCCCAGTCCTGCACCCCAGCCTGGCCCCATGGCCCCCACTCACCTTGACACCAACGATGCCCGTGCCCGTCATCAGCCCCACGGGCTCCACATCCTCACCCATGATCACCTGGCTGGCCAGAGCCACCAAGTCCACCCCCAGGGTCTTGGAGACGAAAGGGAAGGAGCGGGAGACGCGGACATTGCACTCTATCACCTTCAGCTGGTCATCCTAGGAGAGAGGGGACAGAATGAGGCAGGGCTGGGGATGTGGGGTGTTCTCCTGCTGGCACCGTGCAGTCCTCAGTCCCAGGTACCTTAGCGATGAGCTGCAGGTTGAAGGGCCCTGTGACCTGCAGCTCCTGCCCAATGGCATGGACAATGGCCTTGATGCGCTCCAGCGTCTTGGGAGTGATGTCCTGTGGGGGGGTCACCAGTGTGGCATCACCCGAGTGCACCCCGGCGTTCTCCACGTGCTCTGAGATGGCGATGGCCACCACCACACCGTCACAGGCCACCGCATCCACGTCAATCTCCTATGAGCAGGAAGAACATGGTCACAGCCCGTCCCTGGATGGGGGCTGGGGCTTTCAGGGGGCATCCCGGGGCTGGAGCAGCCTCCTGAATGGACCTTGGCCTCCTGGATGAACTTGGAAATGACAACAGGCTGCTCCTTGGACACGGCCACAGCGTTGCTCAGGAACTTCTCCAGATCGCTGTCCGAGTATGCCACGTTCATGGCAGCACCGCTCAGCACGTAGGAGGGGCGCACAACGCAGGGGTACCCCACCTTGCAGCAGAAGTGCTTGGCTGACTGCAGGAGAGATGGAACCTCAGTGCACACACAGAGAGCCACCCTGAGGCAGCCCTCTCCCGTTCGCTGGGCCCCACCTCCATGTTGGAGAGCTCCTTCCAGAGGGGCTGGCTGATGCCGATGGAGTCAAGCAGGCGGGAGAACTTGAAGCGGTTCTCAGCTGAGTCTATGGCCTCTGGGGAGGTGCCCAGGATGCGGCACTGCTGCCGGTGCAGGGCCATGGCGATGTTGTTGGGCAGCTGCCCACCCATGGACAGGATCACGCCCTCAGGATTCTCCAGCTCGTAGATGTCCATCACCACCTGCGGCACCGTGTGGGGCAGGGGAATGGCTGGGACAGAGCCACAGCAGCCCTCAACCAGCCCCGCAGCTGTCAGGGCCCCAGCCCCCTTACCTCAAAGGAGATCTCGTCAAAGTAGAGGCGATCGCACATGTCGTAATCAGTGCTCACTGTCTCAGGGTTGTAGTTCACCATGATTGTCTTAAAACCCATCTGTTGGAGGGTGGGACACGGTGACCCCAGAGCCCCCAGCCCCTATTTGGCCCCGTCCACTGAGCAGGGACACCCACCCCTCACCCCAGAGGGTGCTGGGGCGTGTCTGACCTTGCGGAGCTCCTGGATGCAGCCGACGGCACACCAGTCAAACTCGACGCTGCTGCCAATGCGGTAGACACCAGAGCCAATGACCATGACGTGGGGCTCACGGAAAGCCAGGTCGTGCTCAGAGCCATTGTAGGTCAGGTACAGGTAGTTGGTTTGGGCCGGCCACTCTGCTGCCACCGTGTCGATCTGCTTGACCACTGGCAGGATCTTTAGGTCACGCCGCATCTTCCGCACAGCCAGCTCGGTGCTGCACAGGGCTGTGTGAGTGCCAGGATCGAGGCAGGGAGCACAGCGGGGCTGCCCCCTCCCCATCTCACCTGAGCACGGCCAGGGCCACCTGCTTATCAGAGAAGCCGAGCTGCTTGGCGCGCTTGAGCACGGCGGGCGGCATGGTGCCCTGCTCACCACGGTACGACTCCAGCAGCACCGCGTGGTCCGTGATGTTCTTCATCTTGTGCAAGAACCAGCGGTCAATCTTGGTCAGCTCATAGAGCCGCTCGATGGAGTACCCACCCCGCAGCGCTGCCGCTAGCACGAAGATCCGTTTGTCCGTTGGTGTCTCCAGCTCCTGCCGGGCCGGGGGCTGGTTGAGTGTGGCCGAGGGAGGCAGGCAGCCACCTCTCCCCGCGGGACGGCACAGCCAGCACAGTCACCCAGGCCCCAGAGCTCACCATGTCCGAGGCTGGCTTCACTGTGTGATCAAAGCCCACGCAGTTCTCATCCACCATCCTCAGAGCCTTCTGGAATGCCTCTTCGAAGTTCCTCCCAATGGCCATGACCTCCCCTGAAGAAGGTGGGGTGAGCAGGTGGATCCTGTGCCCACCACATGCCCACTAGTGCTGCCCCCCTGCACCCACCCACGCTCTTCATGGAGCTGCCGATCTTGGTGCTGACACGCAGGAACTTGCTGAGGTCCCAGCGTGGGATCTTCACTACACAGTAGTCCAGGCTGGGCTCAAAGTTGGCCGTGGTGGAGTTGGTGACAGAGTTCCTGAGGAGGTGACAGGGGTCAGCAGCTGGGGCCGCCCCCCCAGGGCAGCACCCCATCCCGCACTGTGGTGGTACCTTACCTGAGGACGGGCAGAGGGATGCCCAGGGCAAGTTTGGCAGCCACATAGGCCAGTGGGTAGCCAGTGGCCTTGCTGGCCAGGGCTGAGCTGCGGGAGAGCCGGGCGTTCACCTCAATGATGTAGTACTGCGGGCAGCAGGTGGGCAGGGTTAGGCCATGCCGTGGAACGGGCCAAGCCGGGGACATGGCCTGACCTACCGCATCCCAGATGCTGCATGGTGGGGGCGCGGTGTGGTACAGCCTCATGGGACAGCACAGGGCAGGACCCACATCCTCCCAGGGCAGAGCCGGCCAGGGATTGGGGGTGGGAACCAGAACCCCCAGGGAGCCGCACGTACCTGCTCTGACTCGGGGTTGAGGGCAAACTGGATGTTGCACTCGCCCACGATGCCCAGGTGCTGCACCACCTTGACAGCTGTGCGCCTCAGCATGAAGTACTCAGTGTCATTGAGGGTCTGGCTGGGCGCCACCACGATGGACTCGCCCGTGTGGATCCCCAGCGGGTCCAGGTTCTCCATGTTGCACACCTGGCAGTGAGGGAGGTCACTGCAGCCCTGAGGTTCCCCACTGCTCCATGTGCTGTTCCTCCCAGCTCCCACCACATCCTCCCCTGCCCAGCCACAGCTGGAACACATGGGGTGTTCTGCTGGGTAGACAGCTGGGGTGAACACCCCAGCGTGGGGGTGTGGGGCTCTGGCTCACGGGCTGCAGCTTCCAGCTGCACACAGCAGCTGTGCCAGCACCACGGGAGGCACTGGGGAGCCCTGCCTGGGGCCGAGGTACAGTGGGAGCCCCTGGCCTCCAGCACGTGCCCCACGTCCCTCCCTCTGAAGCAGCCCAGAGGCCTCCCTTCATCCCGTACCGTGACACAGTTGTTGCAGGCATCTCGGACCACCTCATACTCAATCTCCTTCCAGCCTTTCAGGGACTTGTCCACCAGCACCTGGGAGGTGTGGGTGAAGGCCTGGCTCACCAGAGCCACCAGCTCCTCCCGGCTGTTGGCAAAGCCAGAGCCCAGCCCCCCAAGGGCGTAAGCGGAGCGCACCAGGACCGGGTACCCCAACCGCTCAGCTGCCGCCTGTGCCTGCAGGGAGCAACAGGGTCATGGTGGGAACAGGAAGGACAGGACCTCGCCCTGCCCCACAGTCCCCCAGACTGTCCCAGACCTGCTCCAGGGAGGCAGCGGCCTCGCTCGGTGCCACATGCTCCCCGATCTCCTCCATCTTCTCCACGAAGACCTTGCGATCCTCTGTCATCTCAATGGAGGCAACAGGGGTGCCCAGCACACGCACACGGTAACGCTCCAGAATACCCGCCTTGGTCAGCTCCACACCACAGTTGAGGGCAGTCTGCCCCCCAAAGGTCAGCAGCACCCCATCAGGCCGCTCATTCCGGATCACCTGCGGGGCATGGGGCGGTAGGACAGAAACCATGGTGGGTCCTGTGTTCTTTGGCTGCCACTTCACCTGTGCTGCCCCTCAAGTCCCTTCCACCCCCACGCAGCCTTCCCTGCACCAGGCTCCAGGCCATCCCCCAGCCCAGCCCCACACTCACCCCCCAGCTCTGCTGTCCCTACATCCCCAAATTGCCCCCTCCCAGCTGGCATCCTGGGGTGCTCACCTGAGTGACATACTCAGGGGTGATGGGCAGGAAGTACACCTTGTCCGCCAGTCCCTTGGAGGTCTGGACTGTGGCGATGTTGGGGTTTATCAGCACCGTCTGGATGTTCTCCTCCTTCAGTGCTTTGATGGCCTCACAGGGAGCAGAAGGGTTACGGCTGGTGGCCCCAGGCCCCTGCGACCCCCCTGTGGCCCCTACTGCCCCCCATACCCTGGGGTGGGCACTCACCTGTGACCCCGAGTAGTCAAACTCGCCTGCCTGCCCAATGGAAAGGCCACCAGAGCCCAGGATCAACACCTTGCGGGGTCGGGCTGCATCCAATTCCCCCACTGATGCCTCGGTGTAGGTCAGCCACTGCTGCAGGCGCTCCCGCACTGGGGGGGATGTGGCACGCTGGGGACAGGGCACTCCTATGCACTGCCCCATCCTGCAGGGGGTTGCAGGTCCCCCCATGGTCCCGGCTGTCCTTCACACTCACACCCACCTGTCTGGGCACTGCCATCCCCGTCCCGCATGTCCCGCGCCACCTCCACGAAGACATCGAAGAGACCCTCCAGGTCCGTGGGGCCGGCGCAGTGCTCAGGGTGAAACTGGACACTGTGGAGGGGGTCAGGCAGGGCACATCCCCATGACATGCCATCCCACAGCCCCCAACCCCAGGCCCCCTGCTGTGGCTCCAAGCACACCTGAAGAAGGGCTTGTGCTGGTGGACGAGGCCCTCATTGGAGCCATCGTTGGCGTTGGTGAAGAGTGGGACCCAGCCGGGCGGGAGGCTGCCCACCTCCACCGCAAAGCCATGGTTCTGCGCGGTGATGAAGCAGCGCTGCGTGTCCTCATGCAGGCACGGCTGGTTATGCCCACGGTTCCCGTACCTGGGGGGTGGGACAGGTGTCAGGCGGCCCCAGCAGCCAGGACCCCTGCAGCAACTCCGGACCCCCACTCACTTCATCTTGTAGGTACGGGCACCGAGGGCCAGGGCAAGCAGCTGGTGTCCCAGACAGATCCCAAAAATGGGCTTGGGCTGGGGCATGTCCAGCACCCGGCGTAGGCTGGATACAGTCTCCTGGCAGAGCTGTGGGTCCCCGGGGCCATTGCTGATGAACAGGGCGTCAAAGTCTGTGCCGAGAGTGCAGTGGGGTCAGAGTGGGGCCCCCCAGTCCCTCTACATCACAGCAGGGCCTCACAAGGTCCCCACAGGGTCACAGCAGGCCCTCCTGGCTACCAGCAGAGAAGCACCCTGAGCCTGCAGCACCCCCGATACCCCAGCAGGGTTGCACCAAGGTGTTCTGACCCCACAACACCCATTCAAGTGCCAGCAAGGCCTCCCCAGTCCCCCATACCCCCCACAAATAGCCATATTGATACCACAGTCCAAAGTACCCCACGCCAATCACAGCAAGGCATCCCAAGCCCATGGCCCCCCTCCCGTGGTGCTGTGCTAAGGGCCCTGAGCCCCAAAGCCCCCAGGAATGACGACACCAAGGCTCCCCACCCCACGGCATTGAGCAGG
Source organism: Origma solitaria (assembly GCA_013397895.1). Taxonomy (NCBI): domain Eukaryota; kingdom Metazoa; phylum Chordata; class Aves; order Passeriformes; family Acanthizidae; genus Origma; species Origma solitaria. The sequence continues at coordinate 67,181 of VZRL01002505.1, read as the reverse complement.
ACACAGGTGCATGCTGTCCCCAGCAGCAACCATGCAGACAGTCCTGGCTCCAGACCCTGTTCCCCCCAGCCCTTGGTGGGGGCCCACCACTCCAGCCACTGCCATCTCACCTGCAGGTTCCAGTGGGTGGTCCCAGGGCACCACAGTGACAGTTGCCCCCCGCTGGCACAGGCACCGTATTTGATTGTTCTTTAGGCCGCAGTCAAGGGCTGTGACACGCAGCGATCCACCCGGGTTGAACACACGTGGCGCCTGTGGGAGGGGGAGTGGATGGCCGGACTCCTGCTGGGGCCAGCTGCCTGGAGCAAGGGCCCCAGAGCCCCCTCTGCTGCCCCCCAGCCCCGCGCAGACACCCCTGCCACACCTTCAGCGACACCTCCTGCACCAGGTGATTCTTGTTGGGGTCCTCAAAGGAGAGGCTTCCCTCGGGGGTCCCATCCGGCACCAGCTTCCCCAGTAGCGTCCCCTTCTCACGGATCTTCTTTGTCAGTGCCCGGGTATCCACCCCTGTGAATGGGCTGTGAGACACAATCCCACGGTCCTGGCCCACCCCAGCAGGACCCTGTGCCCGGCAGCATCATCACCCCCAAATGCCAGCATTGGGTAGAATCCCAGGTGGGCAAATTTCAACACAGAGATGGGTCTGGTTCATAACTCACAGACCCCCAACACCCACCCCCCACCCTACTCTGCTGTCTCCCCAGTCCCACCTTCTAGCCCGGGGATGTTCTGCTCCTTCAGCCACTGGTCCAGGGAGTGGGATGCGCTCCAGTGGCTGGGGGTCTCTGAGCACTCACCCACCACCAGTGCGGCCACATGGATCTTGCTGGACTCGAACCACTGGGGGGACAGGGGGTGAGCAGGGCAAGGCAGAGGGTCACCAGCCCAGGAGAAACCCCACAGAACATGGACCCATTCCAACAGCACCGGACCAGCCCTCCCAGTGCTGAGCTGTCACTGCCTCCACCTTGTCCCACACCTATCACAGTAAGGCTGAGCCTTAGTCCAGCAAAGTCCCTGGATCAGGAAGCCCCAGGACGGAGTGTCCAGGCCCACACAATGCTGCCGGACTGCAGCCCACTGCCCACGTGCCAACACAGCCCATGCCATGGGATCCCTCAGCTTGGTGCAGCTGCAACACAAACCAAGCTGATGGGAAAGCACAACTCCCTCTGGCCACAGCCTTGCCCGTGAGCTCCAGACATGCCGGCATGCCCTGTCCCATAGGATCAGGGCTCTGGTTCCCAGAAGCACAGGCCACAGCAAGGACCCACCCGGACACATGACAGGCCCAGGGAAGGCTGCTGACAGCGAGACCCCCAGGGCCAGTGTGGGGAGGCCAGCACAGCATGGCCACAGCAGGGCTGGACTCTGCCCCGGAACAAGCAGCATGGAGGCCAGGGGCTGGGAGGGGGCTGGGGCCTCAGGCAGCCCCTCTGCCCAGCCCCAGCCCTGCCTTGTCCCAGGGCTTTAAGACCCCCCCTTGCAACAGAGCCCTGGTGAGGACACACACAGCCCCAAATTCCACGTGCTGTGAGGGCACCCCAATCCCAGCGCCCTGGGGTCTCCCCCTGCCCAGCCTCAGTCCTCGCCATGTCAGAGCACGCTGGGCCCCACTGCAGCTCTCAGCCCTGGAGCATCAGTGTCAAACCTCCGCCTGCAACCATGTGCCACTCGCTGCCCTGCCCTGGCACCCTGTACTGTCCCGCCCTGGTGCCTCGTGCCATCCATGCCGCCCTGGCACCCTGCAGTGTCCCGTTCTGTAACGCGCCGCAGCAGCAGCACGACAGGACCCGCAGCCCCCTGGGCCCCCTTGCTCACCCTGCTGAGTCCGAAGGCGTCGGGCTCGTCCCGGGGCACTCCGTAGTTACCGACCAGCGGGTAGGTAAGGACCAGGATCTGTGCCTTGTACGAAGGGTCAGTGAGGGCCTCGGAGTACCCCACCATGCCAGTCTGGAACACTGTAGGGGATCGGGAAGGGGGTGATAAGGGGGGAAAGCCCCGGTCCCGTGTCCCACCGAGGGGGCACCGAGCCGAGCACAGCCGCGCCGATCCCAACCCCGCGCCCCGGGCAGGCCCCACGGAGAGGCCCCGAGCTGAGGAAGTCCCCGGGCCGGGCGGGGCCCCCCGTTCCCTCTCCTTCCCGTGCCGCCGCCCGTCCCAGGCCGCCCCCCGACATCCCGGCCCCGGCCCGGCCCCCGGGCCGCGCTCACCGACTTCCCCGGTGACGGCAGCCCCGACGGCCCCGAAGGGACGGCCGGGCAGCANCAGACACACCAAATTAAAGTTTGAATATGGTTATATTAAAGCCATATATTAAAAAAAAAAAAAAAAATTAAAAAAATTAGCTCTCCTTCTAAATTGGAAAAAAATAATAATAGGAGAAGAAAGGGAGGAGAATCTCCACGCGAGGCAGCCGGGGAAGGAGTGCTGCTGCAATCCGGGCGGCTGCTCTGGCCGGCTCCGCTCACGATGTGCCGGCAGTCCCCGCGCCGCCTATTTCTATCCCGACAGGCCGGGACCGCCTCCGGGGCGGGGCGGTGGCACCTGGTACACCGGCCCCGGGGGCTTCGCGGGACAGCGGTGGCCGCGGAGGGGAGCAGCAACTCGGCGTCTGATCACTGTTTCGCGGGGCACTGCTGGAACTGCAGACGCGGGCAAGCGCTGGGGCGCGGCCGGAGTCGGGCCGGGCTTTATGGTGGACGGGTACGGGCAAGACCCAAGCTGCAGAAAATCATCCGAAACGAGCAAACTCAGTTATGGCTCTTGATACTCCTTAAGACGTGCGGTAACGAAGTACTTTTCTCGCTATCTTTTATCACAGCATAACCAGGGGAGAGCGCGAACGCAGTCCCCCACTACCACAAATTATGCAGTCGAGTTTCCCGCATTTGGGGAAATCGCAGGGGTCAGCACACCCGGAGTGCAAGGGATGAGCCTCGCCCTGGGAAAACCACCTGCCTGATCATGGTGTCTCCCCTGCCAGGTAAGTATGAATTCCTACCTCCGCACGGAAGCCCCCAAGCCGCCCCACGTCTCTACAAGACATGGTTATCAGGCGCCCGGCCCCGCACGGTTCCAGCCCCGCGCTGCGCCTCCATCCGCAAGTTCCGCCCCGCGCAGCGCCCGCGGACGCGCGAGGGCAGCGCTGCCTTTCCGCAGGCTGTGTCCCGGCATGCCGCGCGGCGCTGTGTGAGATTTGCATATCCACGCCCCCTCTGCAATGCACTGCTCTTCCCCCTCTGCCCGTGGCCGCGCGCTCATTGCCCCGCCCCCTTCCCGTCCCCTGCAGGCGCGGTCTCGCGCTGCTCGGAACCGGCGGCCGGTCCTGCTCCCGGTCCTGGTCTCGGTCCTGCTCCCGGTCCGGGGTCGGGTCCGAGTGCGCATACGGTCGTGCCGCTCAGGACTCGATGTCAGAGCAGAGAGGGGCCAGGCCGGAGCAACAGCGCCGGCAGAGCATGGCCACCACTGGACCTATAGTGGGAGAGGTCCCGTAGGGCAGCGCAGGGGCTGGGCCCTGGGGTGACCAGGTGGATCTCAGGGACACGGACTCATCTCCACTGCTGGCTGACCATGCTAAGAGAAAAGCAGAGCATGCAACCCTCAGTCGGACCACAGACTCAGGGTTCCTAGAGATTGGCAGGGCTGCAGGAGCTACGCAGGACCTCACTGGGTGGTAATGGTTTGTACTGGGCTCTAGTAGATGTCGACAGGATGCTACCTACAGGGTCCATGTACAGAGGTCTTCACATCCCAGTGACCCCCAGTGCTGAGGGGGCCTGGGCACCGGTAGCAGCATGGTGAGAGCAGATGCCCATGGAGGGGATGCCCATGAGCACAGGGCGCAATGGAAGTGCCCATGCACCCTCCACAGGGAAGCAAGGAGCCATTAAACATCAATGTTCACATCATCCCAGATTCACCAGTTCACTTGTCCCCCCACAGCCTTGCACACCCAAAGCCAACACAATGCCCCAGTTCCTCTCCTGCAGAACAAGGGTGGAGAATAGAAATTCCCTTTCACCAAAGGTCTCACTGGATTTGTTACTGTTGGTGGTTGTGTCTGTGAGGGTTCAGCTAATCCAACTTGGGAGCAAACTGGAACGTGAGAGCCTGGGAACAAGGCTTGGATGGGGCAGACTACGGTCAGAGGAACAATCCTAAGCGTGTGAAGGAATGGGGAGGAAAGAAGAGAGGAGGTGGAAAGGCTTTGACTGGAGACTGTCAGTCGTTACACAGCCCATCCCCAAGCAGGCAAGCAGGGGCAGTGGGAGACCGAGGATGCAGTAATGAGGGACCCTGAGCTCCCGGCCACCAGGGACCCCTGTGTCGCAGCTCCCGCAGGGGAAGCAAGGTGGCACAAGTTGCCTCGCCTCAGCAATGACATGGCAATGGCCAGTGAACACAACACCAGCCTTGTTGGCCACACAGTTTAGGGACAGGAGACGGACCGAGCCGGGACATCAGCCCTCGCCAGGACTGGGCAAAAGAGAGACGAGACCCGGGAAGGAGAGGTAGCGCTGGGGCTGCCCGGGAGACCCTCTTGCGGGTCCGGTGGGCACAGGGACCGCGGAGTCCCGGGATGGGCGGGAAGGTGGGGCCCGACAGGCGAGTACGCAGCCACAGAGCTCCCGCCGCCGCCGGCAGAGGAGACACTCCGAGTGAAGGGGCGTGGCTATGCAAATCTCACACAGCGCCGCGCGGCATGCCGGGACACAGCCCGCGGAAAGGCAGCGCTGCCCTCGCGCGTCCGCGGGCGCTGCGCGGGGCGGAACGTGCGGATGGAGGCGCAGCGCGGGGCTGGAACCGTGTGGGGCTCGGCGCCTGGTAACCATGTCTTGTAGAGACGTGGGGCGGCTTGGGGGCTTCCGTGCGGAGGTAGGAATTCATACTTACCTGGCAGGGGAGACACCATGATCAGGCAGGTGGTTTTCCCAGGGCGAGGCTCATCCCTTGCACTCCGGGTGTGTTGACCCCTGCGATTTCCCCAAATGCGGGAAACTCGACTGCATAATTTGTGGTAGTGGGGGACTGCGTTCGCGCTCTCCCCTGACTTTGTTGTTAACAATAGAATATACTACCTTTTCTTCGAATACCTGTTGAAGTAATTTTTTTTTGGGACACGTTCGTGTGTTTTCTGCAAACACGGAGCGCAGAGACCACGAAATAACTGAAAATGGGTAGGCGAAGTTACACGAAGGATTTCTAAGAACATGTGTATTATTTATTAGAAATTAAGTCAATACAGATGCTTTCCCTCTATATAAGGGAAATAACTTTGTAACCAAGGGGTGCATGAAAGGCAGGAGTTATCTCCCATGCGCCTGGCATGCCGTAATAATATTTGCTCAACAAGCATCCAAAGGTGCTGCTGAGTTCTACTTCTTTTCTTTGTATCACTTGTCCAAACCCGAGCTGGACAAAATCTCTGCCCCAGTCCGTTCCACCAGCGGGGTCGGGGTGCGGAGCCGGCCGGACACAAACCCGAGTCTCCTCGTCCGCCGCAGCCAGCCCGAGCGCGGGATAAGCCCCGGCCCCCTCCGAGCCCTGCTCGGCCCGCGGTGGGGAGCCTAGAGAGGGGAAGCCAGACCAGGCCCGCGGGGCTCCGATTTTCTGCTGTTTGCGCAGGGACGGAGCCGGGACAGCGACGTGCCCGGTCAAAGACAGACCATGAACCCTGCTGGAGGGCACTGGACGCCGGTAAACATACCCAAAAACCCTCCGCACCCAATAACTCCAGAAACGCTGCCCAACTACGAAGATCAAGTAGCTGGCACAAACACAGAAAATTAGTTACTCTGTCATTAACCAAGATAACCAGGGGAGAGCGCGAACGCAGTCCCCCACTACCACAAATTATGCAGTCGAGTTTCCCGCATTTGGGGAAATCGCAGGGGTCAACACACCCGGAGTGCAAGGGATGAGCCTCGCCCTGGGAAAACCACCTGCCTGATCATGGTGTCTCCCCTGCCAGGTAAGTATGAGTTCCTACCTCCGCACGGAAGCCCCCAAGCCGCCCCACGTCTCTACAAGACATGGTTACTGGAGCCGAGCCCCGCACGGTTCCAGCCCCGCGCTGCGCCTCCATCCGCACGTTCCGCCCCGCGCAGCGCCCGCGGACGCGCGAGGGCAGCGCTGCCTTTCCGCGGGCTGTGTCCCGGCATGCCGCGCGGCGCTGTGTGAGATTTGCATGGCCCCGCCCCTCATTCACGAGGCTCCGCCCCAGCTGTGATTGGCATGGCCACGCCCCCTCGCTCGAGGCGTCGCTTTTGCCGCTCCGCGAGGCTCTGCCGGCAGCTCCCCCTGGCGGAATGTCTCACCCCCTCCGGGGCGGATCCGGTGCTTCCCAAACTCATGGATTCAGATCCAGCAAGGGAAGGAAGCAGAATGCTGTTCAACAGGCTTATTGTTGGGCAGTTGGCACTGGGTGTTACAAAGAAATTCTGGAAAAGAGAAGGAGCGGAGGGTATGGTTATTTCCCAGATGATGCCTGTAATGACAGGGGAGAGAAGAGCTGAGCATAATTACCAAATCCCTTGTCAACTGCCCTGACTGATGTGTAGGGCAGGCAAGAGGCAGATGGCGAGAGTGGGGATTAACACCTGCCGAAAATATCAAACTGTGGGTTGCAAACTGGATGGGCACTGTGAAAAGCAGTGTCTGAGCGTGGACAGGAGGGATAATCAGAAGATGCAGAAATTGGGTTGGACTGAAGGGGCCCAGAGGCATCTCCTATTTCCCTGGCCAATCCTTTGATCCAGGTTAAGCTGGGGAATGAAACAATGGATTTTCTACTGGATACTGGAACATCTTGTTCCATAGTTACTGGCTGTAAGCAAACTTTGAATAAAAGGAAAGGCATTGTTGTTGCTGCAACGGGAGGAAATCCCTCAAGGCAGGAAATCCCTCAGGCGCAGGAAATCCCCCAGACCATCTTACAACCCATGGAATCCACAACTGGGAACACAAAATGACTCCATCACTTTCTCCACACGCCCGAGTGCCCTTTGCCATTGCTCAGGCAGGATCTGCTACGCAAGTTAAATGCACAATTAACTTTCTCTAAGGACTCTGCCCAGTTGCATATTTTTCTGGATGGAAATGCAGCTCTGCCCATTCACCCAGGGAAACCTGCACAAGAGGAAACGCCCAGTGAAGCTCTAGGTGCACTCACACCACTGCTTTGGGCTTCGGGAATCCTGGGACAAGGAAGAATCGTGAGTCCAGTAAAAGCTGAACCGAAAGCAGGAGTCCAACTGCTAAGAAAAGACCAACCCCAGTAAAATGAGAGGCCCAAGGAGGACTGGAAAAGTTAACAGGCTCATTTTTAGAGTCTGGGTTATTGCCAATTCAAATTTGCCACTCCAAACCTCCCAGAGAAAAAACCTAAAGCACCGGGATAGACTAGTGCAAGAGTCACAGGAACTTAACGCCTAGACTGCTGATGTTCATCTGGCTGTCCCAAATCCCGACACCCTTCTTGCTTCAGTCCCAGAGACTGACAGCAACTTTGCAGAGCTGGATGTGAAAGACATCTTCCCGTGTATCCCTGTGGGTGAACAGAGTCACCTTGCCTTTGCTTTTGAAAGGGAAAATCCAACTCAAAGGTGGGAAATGATAGTGAGACGCTCACTATCATCTCAGATTTGAATCACACTTTGCAATTTTTTAGCTGTTCATCAGCACCTGCAGACAGACAGTTGTGACTGACCAATCCCACTGCGAACACCTCACACCTGGCTAATCTTTTGTCCTGGGGAAAAGAGAAGCCCAAGAGGAGTGGACAGTCTGGACGAGAGGCAGCAGGAGGGTCACGGGCAGGACTGGGCAGTACCTGGGGAAAAGGTAATTCCGGCAGCGGGAGATCGTGAGCGCTGACGCATCGGCCACTGATTCAGAGCAGAACCCGACCCAAACGGAGGCAAGAGCTGTGCCTGTCGCACACGGGGCCCACGGCGGTGCCCGGGCTGGGGCGGGGCAGCCGAGAGGGCCCGGGGCGTGTCCGTGCGAACCGCGGAGAGCCGCCCGGACCGGCGGGGGCGGAGCCTCGTGAATGAGGGGCGGGGCCATGCAAATCTCACACAGCGCCGCGCGGCATGCCGGGACACAGCCCGCGGAAAGGCAGCGCTGCCCTCGCGCGTCCGCGGGCGCTGCGCGGGGCGGAACGTGCGGATGGAGGCGCAGCGCGGGGCTGGGACCGTGCGGGGCTCGGCTCCAGGTAACCATGTCTTGTAGAGACGTGGGGCGGCTTGGGGGCTTCCGTGCGGAGGTAGCAATTCATACTTACCTGGCAAGGGAGACACCATGATCAGGCAGGTGGTTTTCCCAGGGCGAGGCTCATCCCTTGCACTCCGGGTGTGCTGACCCCTGCGATTTCCCCAAATGCGGGAAACTCGACTGCATAATTTGTGGTAGTGGGGGACTGCGTTCGCGCTCTCCCCTGGTTATCTTGGTTAACGACAGAACATTTTAGAATATTATAGATAAAGCTTTCCTAACAACATTAAAGTTTCTAAGGATGCTCTTAATTGATGGAGGTGCCACTGTGGTGCCTGCGTGGATGGTTCCCACTGCTACCTCTCCAGCCCCCAGTGGGAACCAGTTCCAGCGTGGACACTCCTTCTGCCCACTGCTGCTTTGATCCGAACCCATAGCCATGGCGACGAGTAGAGGAATTTGCGTGGCCCTGCTCCCATCCGTTCCACCGAGTCCCCGCACTCCAACGATTCCCCCGGGAAGGAACCAGACGGCCACACAGCGAGGACCTGCAGCTTTATTGATCCCCAGTGTCCTGAGGCTGCCCGGGCACAGAGCCTCCCAGGCCATGGAGCCTCTCGTCCAGGCACGGCCCACTGCCACACTCACAGCGTCTTGGCCTTCCTCCGCTGGGTGCCCCACAGCAGCAGGGACAGGGACACAGTGGCAGTGCTCAGGATTCCACCAAAGAGGAGCATCGGGAATGTGCCCTGCCCGGGACGAGGAGTGAGCAGCAAAGCTCCCTGCAGTCCCTGCTGCTCTGGCTGGAGTGCAGCAGAGGGGTCCAGTCCCACAGGCACTCACCTCACGCAGGCACTTGTAGCCATGGAAGGGATTGTCACAGAGGCACTGGGTGAGGCCAGGGCCATCGGGGGCACACACGGAGTTTTCAGGACATGGCCAGGCTAGCAGAGCAGAGCAGGGAGTCAGGGGCCGAGGCCAGACCCCATCGCCAGCCTTGTGCACCCAGTGCCAGGGTCACAGACCACCACCATACCGAGTTCCGCAGAGCTGTTGCAGAGGTTCCTCTGGCCCTGGCACAGCCGGCTGCTCCTGTCCACTGTCACGTCCTGCCAGGCACCGCTCCCACCCGGACACTCCAGTGCCAGTGGCATCGCACTGGGGGCAAAGCTCAGCACTGGCACTGCAGTGACCCACCCCCCAGCCCCTGACCCCCCAAGCACTCACAGGCTCTGCAGGTGGATGAAGCCCAGGAAGGAGCCATTGGGGAGAGTTGTCAGAGGGTTCTCAGTCAAGTCCCTACAAACACATGGACCTTCAGTCCCATCCGGCACCCCTGGCCTGGCAGGCACTGGGGGTACCCCCGGCACTTCACTGAAGCTCAGGCGGTTCCCATGCCCCCAGTCTCCCCCAGACCCGAGGCCCTGGGGGTGCAGCCCTATACCCAGGACTCAAAGGTCTCTGCAGAGCTGCTGAGGAACTGCTGGGTCATTAACAAAGGCATTGATGAGCCAGGGTGTCATGGTGTCCTGAGGGCCACCACAGCTCACTGGGGTCATTTGAACACTGAGCCCTGACAGTGCCCTGGATGTAGTAATCCAGATAAGTCACTTCTTTGTCTCCCATCTCTCCAGCCTGGGGACAAGGACACTGTGGGACTGTGGCAAGAGCCAAGATATGACTGTGTGGCTCATCTCTCACCTGCCAGGATAGGCCGCCAGTGGAGGGCTGTCCTGCGACAATGCGTACCATGACAGAACTCCAGAAGGATCTGTCCCATGCTCCTACTGGGCACAGGGGTGAGGCTGCCTGCACAGCTGGCTCCCAGGGGCCCTCTTCTAAAAATGGGGGTGGTTTCTGTTTGTCCAGACCCTGTGGACTGTTACTGACTGCCACCAGGGCAGAGTGGCTGCTCTCCCCGGGGATGCTGGGACCAGCAAGGCAGAGCTGTGCTGGCCTGGGGTCCATGGGGATGTCCCACCAAACCTCTCCCAGTCTGGCCCAGCTCCTTACAGGGGCCAGAAGAAGCCCTGGGGGAACTCACAGGACGATGGCAGCAGCAGCCTCGGCCATTCCTGGGGGGACACTGTGCAGGGAGCAGTTGCTCAGGTCCAGCCTGGGAAGGAGCAGCGGTTGGGGGAGACAGCAGCATGCCTGTCCCCCACACTTTCTCCTGATGCCCCTGTCATCCCCAACACCCATCCTAGCCCCTCCCTGTACCTGGCCCCCTCACACCCC
>VZRL01002505.1:40627-55953 GCA_013397895.1 Origma solitaria | reverse complement strand
CGGGAGCGGAGCCGCCCCGGGCGGAGCGGTGATTGCGCCATCAGCGCGCGCGGCCGCCGTGCGGAACCGGCGGAGAGAGCGGCCCCGCCCACTCATGCGTCATCAGGGCGCGCCCCGGCTGTCAGCGGCACGTGGGGCGAGCGCTGCTGCCGCCGGTGAGTGTCGCACCGGGGCCGCCGGGCCAAGGTCACCGCCGCCACCGGCACCGGGACCGGGAGCACCGCGGGCAGCGGGGGCCAGGGGGCCGGGCCCCGGGATGGGGGCCTGGGGACACCGGCGACGGGGAGCAGAACCCCGGGATGAGGACATCGGGGACGGGAAGCAGAGCCTCGGGCTGGGGACACCGGGGGCAAGGAGCAGAGCCCTGTGTTACGGACACCGCGGACACCGGGGAAAGGGGGTAGAGCCCTGGGCTGAGCGCACCGGGGACACCGAGGACGGGCAGCAGGGACTGGGGCATCGGTGACAGTGCTGGGCGGCAGCGCCTCACGAGGGGTCACCGAGTACACGGGGTGACAAGGAAGGGTGTGATGGAGTAGGAGGAGCAGGGTCACTGCGGACACCGAGGAAGGCAGGCTGGGGACTGCAGGGCTAGGGGCAGCAGGTTCACCACCCGGGGACGCAGGGCACCCTGGGGCTGGGACAGCGGGGCTGCGGCTGCGGCTGCTGAGTTTTGTGGGGGCATACTGGGACCACCTGGGTGAGGGGGAAGCAGGGCCTCAGTGGGGTCACTGGGTGACCAGGACACCAGGGCTCGGGATCAGGAGCTGATGGGGATGTGGGGACACCAGGGCTGGAGGCAGCAGAGCCTCGGGAACACCGAGGGACCTCTGGGGCATGGGAGCCTTGGGCTGCCCAGGGGGCCGGGGCCAGTGTGTGCCCGTTGGGGACACAGTGGATCCTCCCATGTTTAGTCTGGGTGGAGGAATGTGACGGGTGACCTTGGACCCTGGCTGGGAGCTGCTGTGCACGGAGCTGTGTCCTGGTCAGGGACAGGCCAGAGCTGGTGGCGGCAGAGACACTGCCCTCTCACCCCATTCCCTACCCAGACACCGCTGGCACTGCCGACGCCACAGAACCCCGTGCCAGCTCAGGCACCCCTGGCCTAGTGGCTGGCAGGCCTGGGCAGGCTGTGCCAGGGGTGCCAGCAGCTCAGCCTAATCCCACTGAGCATTCCCAGGCAAGCATTCCTCCAGGGATCACGATGGGATCATGGTGGGCACTTTGCCACTCCCTGCCTGCCACCCCCAGTCCAGACTTGCCCACCCTGTGCCCCTAATGCTGCCCCGCTGGGACAGAGAGTCCCCCGCGGCCTGAACCCCCTCCCAGGCCAGGAAGGGGCGGTATCCACAGCCCTGTGGCACCTGCTGCTCCCAGGTCCCCACAGTTCTCTGCGTTTGGGGGTGGCACGGGGGGAGGGAATCTGCCCAGCTGTCTCCTTCTGTTCCACAGTGGCTGGAGCCAGGGTGGGGGCAGAGCACAGGGGGCTCTAGGGAGACGCTGGTGAACGGGGTGGGGGTGCCAGAGCTGGTGGGTGCTCAGGTGTCTGCTCCACCTGGCTGATGCCCAGAACCCCTAAGGCTGCCAGCTTTCCTCTGGCCATCCATTCCTCTGGCCATCCCTGGGCATGTGGGGCATGTGGTATGGGTGTCACCCTACCCAGCTTCTGCGCTGTGGGGCTCCTCCTGTCTCTCCTTGCCAGTGCAGACTGGGCTCCATGCCCTCCCCAGCCCCGTCCATGGGTCCTGCGGGGCCAGGGGCTGCCAGCAGGGCCAATGCTGCTGCAGGAGGAACTGCCCCAGCGCTGGGTGTGCCATGCTGGCCCCAGAGCATGGGGCTGGTGACAGGGTCAGGGCAGTTCCACTGGGCTTGGCCAAGCTCTTGCACTGGGGGAAGCTCTGCCAGGGCCATGTGGTGCTGGAGTGGTTGGGCTGGGTTGATTTGTTGCTGGTGGGACCTGTGCTGCCAGGTTTCGCGGGGCCATGCAATGCTGGGGCGGTTGGGCCAGGTTGGGTTTGGCTCTGGTGGGACCGGCGCTGCAGGCTGAAGGCTGCTCAGCTCCAGGGATGGCCGTGTTGGGATTGGCGTAGAGATTGGAGCTGTCCTGCTGTGGGGCAGCTGGGTTGGGTTTGGCTTCAGTGGGACCAGCACTGCTGGGCTCGAGGCTGTCCTGCTCTGGGGATGGTCGTGTTGGGTTTGGCTCAGGTGGGATTGGGGCTGTCCTGCACCGGAGGCGCCTGTGTTGGGTTTGGCCAGTCGTGCCGGAGCCGGTGGTGCCGGTGCCGCGGGGGGCCTGGGTGCGACTGTTTTTGCAGTCATTGTCTCAGTGCTCTTTGAAGACGCTCCAGTTTCCTTCAGCGGGGCAGGTGGGGCAGCCCGGGGGTGGCCAAGCCCAGCCCAGAGGGAGGAGAAGGAGGAGGGTCCGGCTGTTTTTCCCCCACGCCGGGTCCTTGAGGCTGAGACAGAGCGAGCGAAGGTCCCTGCAGCACTGACACGTCCCTCCTGCAGCTGCCAGTGCCAGGCCGATGCCGGTCCGGATGTGCTGCTGGGGTCAGGCGTGCCCATGAGGCCGGCGGGGCACAGGCGGCCGGGCAGCGGCGGCACCGGCGGGGCAGCAGCACGGGGACACGCTCACCATGGAGTTCACGGCCATCGACTACAGCATCTTCGCGCTGCTGCTGGTGCTGTCGTCGGCCATCGGACTGTTCTACGCACTGAGCGGTGACCGGCAGCGCACGGTGCAGGAGTTCCTGCTAGCCAACCGTGACATGGGCTGCCTGCCCGTCGCGCTGTCCCTGCTGGCCTCCTTCCAGTCGGCTGTGGCCATCCTTGGCGTGCCAGCCGAGATCTTCCGATTCGGCACAGAGTACTGGTTCCTTGGCTGCTCCTATTTCCTGGGGCTGCTCATCCCAGCACATATCTTCATTCCTGTCTTCTACCGTCTGCGCATAACCAGCACCTATGAGGTGAGCAGAGGGGACGTGGGGAGTGCAGGGAGGTGTGGGGGCCACAGAGGATCCTGCAGTCAGGTGCCCTGACCTCTCTCCTTGCAGTACCTAGAGCTGCGCTTCAACAAGACAGTGCGAGTCCTCGGCACTGTCACCTTCATCTTCCAAATGGTGAGTGGAGCTAGGGATGGGGGGGTGCAGGGTCTGGGGGGTTGGGCACGGCTCAGCACTGCTCTCCCCTCCCCACAGGTCATCTACATGGGCGTGGTGCTCTATGCGCCTGCGCTGGCCCTCAACGCAGGTATGCTAAGGGATGGGCAGGGGTCAGTGCCAGGAGGCTGCTGCCCCTCACCGCGTTAACAGCCCTTGCCACTTCCAGTGACAGGCTTTGACCTCTGGAGCGCGGTGCTGACCATGGGGCTGGTCTGCACACTCTACACCACACTGGTGAGTCCCTGCGGCCCCAGGTGCCCTGCGTCCCTGCTGTGCCGGGGTGCGCTGTGATCCTGCGGTGACGAGCATCGTGTGTCCCCAGGGTGGGCTGAAGGCCGTCATCTGGACAGACGTGTTCCAGACGTTGGTGATGCTGGCGGGGCAGGTTGCCGTCATCGTGGTGGGCGCATGGCGGGTGGGGGGCATGGCCCGTGTCTGGCGTGTGGCTGAACAGGAGGGCAAGATCGCCGGCATTGAGTGAGTGATCTCCTGGGACCTCTCTGTCATGCTGTGGGGACACCCAGGGCAGCCTGGAGTGGGGGAGAGGGACCCCAGTGTGGTGTGATGGTCCATCCCTGCTACCCTCTTTCCCATGGGGTATGGGGTGTCAGTGAGGATCTGTCTCCGTGACCCTCCTGGTCCTCCCCACAGCCTGGACCCCAACCCCCTGGAACGCCACACCTTCTGGTCCCTGGCTGTGGGGGGAATCTTCATGATGCTGTCGCTGTACGGGGTGAACCAGGCGCAGGTGCAGCGCTACCTCAGCGCCCGCAGCGAGCGGGAGGCCAAGCTGTGAGTGGGGCTGGGACTGGGGGTTCCCGCAGCTGGGATGGGCCCCCTCCGCCTCTCCCCGTGTCTGACACCCACCCGGCACCCACAGCTCCTGCTACGCCGTGTTCCCGTGCCAGCAGATTGTGCTCTGCCTCAGCTGCCTCACGGGCCTCGTCATGTTCGTCTACGACCGGGAGCACCCGCTGGCGCCTGTCAAGCGCCCTGGCTCCTCTGACCAGGTGGGTGAACCCCCCCCACCCATGTCCCCTGCTGCCTCGACCCCTGCACTGACCTCCTGCCACAGCTGGTGCTGTTCTTCGTGATGGATGTGCTGAAGGACCTGCCGGGGCTACCTGGGCTCTTTGTCGCCTGCCTCTTCAGTGGCTCCCTCAGGTGAGTGGGCGGCCCTGGGATGGTGGTTCAGGTGTCCTGGCCGAGCCCCCTCCCACTCCTTCTCCTCCCCAGCACCATCTCCTCCGCCTTCAACTCGCTGGCCACAGTGACCATGGAGGACCTGGTACGGCCACACTTCCCTGGGCTGTCGGAGTCACGGGCCACGCTGCTCTCCAAGTTGCTGGGTGAGCGGATGGGGTATGGCCAGGGGGGCAGCCGTGGGGCTGGCATGGCGGGGGGCTCCCCAGCACCACCATGACACCCCACTCCGCTCCCCAGCTCTCGGTTACGGGCTGCTGTGCCTGGGAATGGCGTATGTGTCTTCCATGCTGGGACCAGTGCTGCAGGTAGGGATGGGGCTGCAGGACCTCTGGCTCTAGCACCCCAAATGGGGTGAGGGACTCCTGACCCTGGCACCCCCAGGGTGCGGGGCTGGCACTGAAGGCCATGTCCCTGCAGGCAGCCATCAGCATCTTCGGCATGGTGGGGGGCCCGCTCCTAGGGCTCTTCTGTCTCGGCATGTTCTTCCCCTGTGCCAACCCCACAGTGAGTGTCCCCCAACCCAGTCAGTGTCCCCCAGCCCCACGTGGGTTTGTGGGGAGGTGTGGGGCACCCTGAGGCTGGCCAGGGGTCAGTGCCCTTCTTTGTCCCGTGTCACAGGGAGCCGCCGTGGGGCTGCTGGCCGGACTGGTCATGGCCTTCTGGCTGGGCATCGGCAGCTTCCTGCATAGCACAGGAAGGGCCAAGGGGGTCTCCCCTGCCAACAGCACACTACTCCCCACTGGAGGCAACCTCACCACCATCCTGGCTACCACCCTGCTGCCCCCCACATCAGCACCCCCACGGTGAGTGGGACAGGGCACTCAGGGACGGGGTGTGCAGGATGTGGGGGTGCTGCTCCACACGCCTCCTGACCCCGTGTCCCCCAGCCCCACAGGGCTGCAGCGGTTCTACAGCCTGTCCTACATGTGGTACAGTGCCCACAACTCCACCACTGTCATCCTGGTGGGGGTCCTGGTCAGCCTGCTCACAGGTGAGTGTGGGGTGGTGGGGGGGCATCGTGATCCCCCTGCCCCACTCACGGCCCTCTACCCCCAGGCCCCACACCGGCAGCGGCCCTGGACCCTCGCACCATCTCTCCTGTGCTGCCGTGGCTGCTCTGCTGCCTGCCCCCCAAAATCCGGCAGCGGTTCTGCTGTGGGGGGGGTGACCCTGCCCAGGTGAGGGACAGATTCCCAGCACCCCCGGGGGGGGAACATGGGGGGCACACCGCCATGCCCCTGCTGCCCCTGCGGTGCCCTCCCTGCCCCCTGCTCTGTCCCCACAGGCCCCCGGCCATGCGGATGCCACGGAGAAGAGCAATGGGGTGCCCAACGGGCTGGCCCCCAGCAGCCCTGACCAGCAAGGGGAGGAGGAGGAAGGACAAGGGTACATCCGCAGTGCTGGTGCCCCTGCCTATACCCTGCAGGAAACCTCCTTCTGATGCCCCCAGCGTGGGGATCTCGGCCACCTCCCCGGTCGGGGGGCTCAAACCCTGGTGGTGCACCCAGACAGCCGGGGAGTGCCCAGGAACAGGCGGTTGGGTCTCTGTGAGGACACTGGTGGGCTGCCCCTTCAGGGGCCTCTGGGACCATGGTTGGGGGATGTTGGAGTGGTGCCGCCTCTCCAGGCCGGGATGCAGTCTGGTACCCCCGGTCCAGCCACGTGCCTTATGCACCGCTCCAGGGCTGGGGGCTGCCCGGACCCCTCAGGGTACCGGGCACCCCTGCCATCCCTGTCACATGTCTTTGTGTTTGGTGTCCCCCCCAATAAATGGTTCTGGAGCACAGGTGTCAGAGGGTCCCAAGAAACAGCCCACTCCCTGCTGGACCCCAGACCCCCAGCTCCCGAGCAGTGGGCTGTCCCTGCTGTCCCCCGGGAGGCCAAGGAACCCCCGTCTTCCTAAGCAGTGAGTGGGATGGCTCTGCTGTTCTCCAGGAGCCCACAGGCTACTCCAGACGGCCATCTCCTCAAACACCGGGAGGGGAATTGCCACTGTCCCCCAGCAGCCCACAGGTGCCCCATTTCCCTGATCCGTGGGGGCCCATGGAGCTACAGGACTGCTGTCTCCCCAAGTACCGGCGGGGGCCGCTATCGCTCAGGAATTCCGCGAGAACGGAGCTGTCCCCGCTGTCCCCCGGCCCACGTGACCCCGTGCCGCGCCCTCGTAGCCACGCCCCTGCTTAGCCACACCCCCGAGCCGTGACGCAACAGCGTGTTGAGGTCACGGCGTGCTGACGTCACGCCGCTGTCATGGCGCCGCGGCGTCCCGCCGAGCTGTACCGTGCGCCGTTCCCGCTCTACACCGTCCGCCTGCACCCGCGGCGGCCGCTCGCTATCACCGCCGGCGGCGGGGGCGCTGCCAAGACCGGCATCCGCAATGGCGTGGTGCGGGGACGGGGCCGTGGGGAAAGAGGGGCGGGTAGGAGGCGGAGGGGTTCGGAAGGGCCCAGCTGCGTCTGGGGCAGGCCTGAGCACGGCCGGGGGCTAAGCGGTTTGGGGTGCCCGGGCTGCAGGTGTGGGGTGCCAAAAGGCTCGGCTCACGCGGGGGCCCAGAGTGGGTGTCCCCGGGGAACCCCGCGCAGGGTGCGGCGGGGCCGTGACTGAGCCTCCCGTCCTGCAGCACTTCCTGCAGCTGGAGCAGATCGGGGGGCAGCTCAGCGCGTCGCTGCTGCACTGCCACGACACCGAGACCCGCGCCACGATGACCATGGCGCTGGCCGGGGACGTCATTGCGGCCGGGCAGGACAACAGCTGCCACATCCTGCGCTTCAGCCTGCAGGAGTCCGAGGGTCCCGGCACCGCCGGGAGGGACGGTGAGACACCGGTTCACTGGGGGTCGGTGCGAGGCACCTGCCCTCGAGGCTGTGGTGTGCTTGGGGATGGCCCTGGGTGCCCCTCTCCTGCCTGCCCTGGGTGCTGTGGGGACGGCTAAAGGGTGATTTGGAGATGAGGCATTCTGTGAACAACCCCATGCCTGCCCTGGATCTCCCTCCCCTTGCCTACCTTGGGTGCCATGGGGCAGGATGTGGGGTCTGTGGGTTGGCTTGGGGATGGGGCACTGCCCTGAACCTCTGCATGCCTGTCTGAACCTGTTTCTCTGTCCTATCCTGGGTGCCATGGCAAGCTTTGGGGATGGGATGCTGCCCAAAGTTGTCGTCCTCCCACTCACAGTTGCTGTGGGCAGAGTGTGCAGGGCTGTGGGGTGCTTTGGGGATGGGGTACAGCTGTGGACCTCTCATGCCTACCTTGGATCTTTCTCGTGCCTGCCCTGCGTGCTGGAGTGCAGGGTGTGGGGAGCTGGGGTTCTGTGGGGTCGCTTGGGGATGAGGCACTGCCCTGAGCCCCTCCATCCCTGCCCTGGACCTGCCCCATGACTGCCCTGAGCCCACCTCCCTGTGCCTGCCCAGGGTGCTGTGTAGAGCTTTGGGGACTGGATGCTGTCCTGGAACCCCCTGGACACCGCCTCCACCCCACCCCTTCTTGTGCCTGCTCTGGACCTTCCCATGCCAGACCTGGGTGCCATGGGGCAGGGTATGGGGAGCTGTGGGGCTGTGGGGTGTTTTGGGGATGAGCACTGCCGTGGACTCCCTGTGCCACCCATGCCCGTGGCATCGCCCTGTCAGGCCCATGTCCCGGCCCGCAGGCAGCGGGGACAAGGGCGTGCGGCGGCGGCGAGGCCCCGGCGGGGGAGAGAAAGGTGACACACAGAGTCAGCCCCGTGAGGTGAGGGTGGAGAGCCTGCAGTGCGTGCGCACCGACTTCAGCCCCGACGCCCTGCAGAAGGCTGTGCGCTTCAGTGCCGATGGAGCCCTGCTCGCTACCGGCGGAGCTGACGGCTTCCTGCGCCTCGGGGAGGGGGGCAGGAGGGGCTGGGGGGCACAGGGGGAGCTGGGGTGGGCAGCAGGGCTGGGGGGTACAGGAGTGGAGGCGAGCAGATGGGAGCAAACGTGGGCATGGGGGAGCCGGGACAGGGACAGGGAGCTGGGTGGATACAGGAAGTTGGGGGGACATGGAGGAGGGAAGAATGGACATGCAGGAATGGAGGTGGGCGCAGTGCACTGAAGGTCAGACATGGAAGAGCGGAGGCCAGCATTGCTGTGCCGATGGCAGCACATGTTGGGCAGGGACGGTCGGATCGGTAACTTGCGGTTACCTGACAGCTGCTCCCCCTACACCTGCCTGGGGCTGCGGCAGGGCCAGGCCCGTGCCCAGCACCCAAGCCAGCTCTGCCCCTGCAGTTCCCCAGCATGAAGAAGACGTTGGAGTTCAAAGCCCACGATGGGGAGATTGAGGACATCGCACTGGGCCCTGACAACAAGGTGGGTGTCATGTTGCTCCCTGGCTCCCTGGCCCTGCAGGAGAGTGGCCTCAGACCCCTGTGCTGTGTGCGGCAGGTGGTGACAGTGGGAAGGGACTTCCAGTGCTGCGTGTGGCAGCAGGACCAGCTGGTGACGGGGCTGCGCTGGCACGAGAACCTTCCTGGCATCCCCGACAAGGCCTATCGCTACCAGGCCTGCCGGTGAGGGCTGGGGGTGGGGCCGGGGGCACATCACAGGGCTGAGGTTGGGACACTGGGTCTGGGTGGGGGGACAGGGAGGGGCATTGGGATTGGGGACAGGGCCAAAGGCATGGGGATGGGCTGTGGGGCAGGGAGTGGGGAGGGTCCCCTGGGGCTGGGAATGGGCCACTCCTGGCTGTTACCCTGCCCTATCGCTGTCCCGTCCCTGTCCCTACTGGGTCTGTGGAAAGGAGTCTCCTGGGCTCTATTGACAGCGATACAGGGAGGGGGCTTGGGCCAGGTTTGAGCTGGGAGAGCTCGTATGCCCCATGGCCCCCATGTGCGCCTCTCCCCCGCGGCAGGTTTGGGGCCGTGGAGGGCAGTGCTGGGGCACTGCGGCTCTACACAGTGCAGGTACCCCACAAGCGGGAGCGCCGCCCCCCACCCTGCTACCTGACCAAGTGGGATGGGAAGAGCTTCCTGCCACTGCTGACACGGCCCTGTGGCTCCGAGGTGGTCTCCTGCCTCTCCATCAGGTATCCGTGGGGCAGTGGGTGTGGGATGGGGGCTGTGGCAGCCCCCGCTCACTACCCTTCCCCCATAGTGATTCAGGCACCTTCCTGGGGCTGGGCACAGTGACAGGTTCCGTGGCCATCCACATTGCCTTCTCACTGCAGGTGAGCTGGGGCAGGGGATGTGGGGCAGTCCCAGTGACCCCCAAATGACCCCTCACCCTTCCTGTCTCCCCAGAGGTTGTACTACGTGAAGGAGGCCCACGGCATTGTGGTGACTGACGTGGCCTTCGTCCCTGAGAGTCGGCCTGGGCGGGAGCTGCTGGGGGGCCACGAGGCTGCCCTGCTCAGCGTGGCTGTGGACAGCCGCTGCAAACTGCACCTGCTGCCCACCCGCCGTATGTCCGGGGGTCTGCCTGCGGGGCTGAGGTGCCTCTGCTCCTCCTCTGGCTGCAGCCTCCTCTCACCCATCTCTGCCCCACAGGCTCCCTCCCTGTCTGGCTGCTGCTGCTGCTCTGTGCCGGGCTCATCGTGGCCACCATCTTGCTGCTGCAGCTTGCCTTCCCGGGCTTCCTGTAGTCCCCTGGCACCAGGAGCGACCCCCCAGCCTCGGCCTACCCCACACAGACTGTGAAGGACATGAGGGACCAGCCCTGGCCCCGCTGCCCCCGCTGGTGCTCGGGGAGCAGATGCGGGACTGGGGAACCGTGCAGGGCTCCATCCCTGTGGGACTGTGCTGGCAGCAGTGCAGGGCTGGCCCCGGGACGGGGGGGACTCCTACACCGGGAGAAGAGGGTCCTGCTGGCCCCCTGCTCTGCTGCTGCCATTAAAATGGAGCATGAAGGCAGCGTTGCCCGTGTGTTGTGAGGGAGCGGGGCCGGGGCTGAGGGCATTGCGCTGGTCAGTGTGGGGCGGTGCGTGTCCTCGGGGGGCCTGTCCGTGCCCTCCGGGGGACCTGTCTGTGGCACAGGCCAGCCCAGGCCCCTTGGTGGTGCAGGGGTCCGGCAGGTCGGTGATGTGCCGTGCTGGGCTGGCCCAGCTCTGACCGGGACCATGGGGGGCTTAGAGGGGTCTCACCCACCGGGATGGCCCCGCCCCTGATGGGACCACACGCCCATCCCTGCCCTGGTTTAGAGGGGCCGGGTCCCAGTTACCCCCGGCGCTGCCCCGGGCGTGCTGCGTCCTGCATCGCGCCTCCCCCCGGGATGGGCAGGGCAGGGCGGGCGGGGCCGCTGCTGGGCCCGGTGGCACGGCCGAGACGTGTCGGCTACGTGGCCCCGGGGCGGGACGGGGCGGGCGGCACCGACACGTGGACGGGGCTGGGTGAGTGCGTACCGGGGGGCACCGGAGGTACCGGCTTGGCGTGTTGAGGGGGCCGCACTGGGTGAGCAGCGCCAGCCGGTCCCACGCTGTCTGCGTTCTCCGCGCTGCCCCTCACACCCTCCGGTCCGTGCCAGCGTGTCCCCGCCGTGCTGGAACCGGGGCAGCTCCGGGAGCCGGCCCCTCTCCCAGCGCTGGGTTCCCACGGCCCTGCCACCATCCACCCCACCAAGGCCACTCCCGACCCCGGTGTTCTCGTCCCTCCACAGCTCAAGGTCGCGGGATGAGGAACGCCCTGATGATGCTGATCCTGCTGCTGCTGGGGCCAGCGGCGTGGGCTGCCCCCAGGGCGGGGGTGAACAGGTATGGAGGGGCACAGATATGGAGGCACTGGAATGGGGGGACGTAAAGGAAGGCAGATGTGTGGTGTTTTCATGAGTACAGGGGCAGGTGGAGTACAGGTGCATGAGTACATGAATACATGAGTACAGGTGCAGGAGTACATGAGCACAGGGGCAGGTGGAGTGCAAGGGAGCAGATGGGCAGGGGGAGGCAGGTGGCTGTGGGCAAGCACAGCGGTCTGAGGGCGCACAGTGAGGGATGGGATTCATGGGACTGCAGGGCTCATGGGTGGGGCAGTGTCAGGCCGGGGTGGGCAACCCCCCCAGGGGCACAGGTAACCCCCTGTCTCTTGGCCAGGCCTGAGCCCCCGATGGCCACAATTGCGGATCCCTACCCCGACCCGCTGTGCCTGGAGTCGCCTGCACTGCAGTGAGTCCCTGCCCCAGGGAGACCCACAGCACCGGGACCCCTACCATGGCCTGGGGCTGTGCGCTGGGGATGGGTGGGCACAGTGATGGGTGGGGGGCATGGGCAGTGCCCAGCTGACCATGGGGCAAGGTGGACCACAAGGCAGATGCGGTGCTGCCCACCCTAGCCCCGCTCCCCCTAGGCTGCTGTGGAGTGCAGTGCGAAGCCTGGGACCACCCGAGCAGGACATGGAGACCATGACACGGGAGCAGGGTAAGGGCCACCGGGGCAGTGATGGGGGCTGAGAGGCTAGTAGGGTCAGGGACCCCAGTCCCACAGCACCCCATGTCCCACAGCCCTGCTCTACCTCTTCGTGCTCCATGACCATGACCAGAGCAGGCACTTGGATGGGCTGGAGCTGCTGCAGTTACTCCGCACAGTGCTGGCACAGGCTGGGGGGCAGCCAGACCCTGATACGGTGCGTCCCACGTGGGTGGCACCTCATACCCCTCTGAGCCCCTGGGCCAGGCCCTCACCCTGTCCCCCATCCCCGCAGGTGGCTGCCCTGGTGGACCGAGCCCTGGCAAGGCAGGACCTGAATGGGGATGGGCTGCTGAACCCCTCTGAGCTGCTGGACCCCCCCGAGGTGCTCTTGCCTGGCCAGGGCCAGGAACCCCCAGGGCAGCCCCCCCTGGAGCTGCAGGCAGGGCTTGGGGCTGTGCCTGGGGAGGGCACAGAGATGCCCAGGCAGGACCTGGGGTTAAGAAGTCCAGAGCAGGAGGCCACCGAGATTGGAGACCTCCAGACTGAAGCCCCCAAGGTGGAATCCGTCAAGGTGGAATCCCCCAATGCTGAGGCCTTGGAGGCAGAAGAAGCCCCTGAGGCCAAAGCCCCCAGTACTGATACCACGGAGGAAGAGGAAGCCCCCGAGGCTGAAGCACCTGAGGGGCAGGCAGCCCCAGAATGGAGGGACCATGGGGAGGGATAGGCAGTGGAGGGCTGCAGGATGCAATGCCCTGGCTGCTCCCTGCCCTGTTCAGGGCACAGTGGCAGGGGGCTACCTGGTGCCGGGCTGATGGGGCTGAAGAGGGCTGGGGTCGTGTGGTCTCCCCTGTAATGCATCGGATGGAGAAATAGAGGCACTGCCAGTGGCCTTGGCTGTGGTTAGTGCATCCCAGGGGCAGTGGGACCCCAGCCAGGGCAAGGGGGGCACAGCTGTGGCACGCAGGAAGCAGTAGTGGTGCATGTGGGGTTTTACTGGGGGGTTGCTGGGCGCAGTGGAGATGTGATGCGCCTGGGGGGTGTGGAGGTCTCCAGGCAGAAGCTCAGACAATGCCATCGAAGCCCTGGATCCCACATTTCCTGCCCGCGATCCGGCAGCCGAAGGTGAGGGCATCCTGCAGTGTCCTCCCTGGGGAAGGGGCCCGGGATGAGATGTGGCCATGCCACGGCCAGGTCATGGCCACGCCAAGCTGAACCATGGCCACGTTTTGGCCCTGCCATGCCTGTGCCCACCTTCAGCGAGCGCAAAGATGACAGCGGCATTGAAGGTGTCCCCAGCCCCCAGCGTGTCCACGAGGGTCTCTGGGGGGAAGGCGTCCGAGTGCACCAGCTCCCCGTTGGGCCCCATGGCATCAGCCCCCTCCTCAGCCCAGGCACAGATCAGCGTGGCTCTGCGGGAGTGTGATGTGGGTCTGGGGCACACCATGTGCGTGCCCCCCGGACCCCCAGCCCCTCTCAGGTACCCCCCTACCCTGGCTGGATGCGCCCCCGCAGCCCCTGCAGGGCCTCGGGAGCCGATTGGTACCCGAAGTGCCGGGCCAGGTCCTTGCTGATGAACACCTGTGGGAGAGGGGCTGGGATGGGGGGCAGCCCCCGGCACCGCCAGCCAGGTGGGGTTAGACCTGCGCCTCGGTGGCATCCCCAGACCCCCCTGAACTCCCAGACTCCGTCTGCACCCCCTGACCACACCCCGACCACAACCTCAGACCCCAACTCTGGTCCCCCAGACAACGCCCCCAGATCCCAACCACACCCCCAGACCCCGACTGCACCCCCAGATCCAAACCCCCATCCCTGCACTCCCCGAGCCCTGACCCCCCGGACCAGGACTCCCAACTCCGGCTGGACCCCGGCCCCCGCCGCTCCTCGTGGCAGCGCCCCGGGCAGGTGATCCGCCCCACCGCACCGCCCCGGCCCCGGCCCGCACCACATGGCCCCGCCCCATCAGCGGCAGCAGCTCCTCCCGCGGCTTCTCCAGCTCCACCGAGGTCCAGACCCGCCGCCCCGGCGCCGCCTCCCGGTTGTGCCTCTCCACCCGCTCCAGCATCGCTCCCTGCTCCGCCGCGTTCCGGGCCTGCGGACATGGGCACGGGTCCGGCACCACCAGGGGATCACCAGCCCCGGGAGGCCCCTCGGCCCCGGGGATGCTCCCCCGTTGGGGATGTCCCCCAGACCGAGAGATTCTCCCCGGTCCCGCGTTCACCTACAACCCGAGGGATTCTCCCCAGCCCCGGGGATCCCCCAGATCCTGGAACCCCCCGAGAATCGGGCTCACCTCGAAGTGGATCCATTTGTATTGGGAAAGGTCGACCCGCTCGAAGTCGCGGGCTGTCACGTCAGGCAGGTTCCTGTAGGACGAAGGCCAGGTGGGAGATGGGGTATCCTTCCTCCACCCGGCACGCGGCTGGGGCGAAGGGCAGTTCTAGGGGCCGTGGAGGGCTCCATGCTGCCGGGACAGAGGTCCTGGGGGAGGCACTGCCCGGGTGAATCATTAATGATGGTGCCTGGGACCCTGAGCTGGATTCGAAGGGCAGCGCAGTGGTGGTCAGGTTGAGGCCGGGGGGTCAGCGGTGCCTAACAGCCCCTGACGCTTTGGCACGGCTGATGGAGCCAGGAATCCTCATGGGGCCGTGCCGGCTGTCCTGCACTCCAGATAGTATGGCTGTGTGCAGATATCACCGCCAATCGTGGCAGTGACACCAGAGGTGACTGAGGGCTGCAGGGACCATTCGTGAAGACCGTGTGTGACGGATTACGGCGAGTCGCCCCATCTGGCACTCGGTACCCCCCAGCAGGCAGCGGGAGGAGCCCATGAACCCGAGCTGGCACATCCCAGCGCTGCCCATGGACAGCAGAGCCGGGACTGCGGCCCTTACGTGTCGTGCAGGACGATGGTGCGGGAGCCGCTGGTGGCGTTGACAAGGCAGCAGGCGCAGGGCACGTCCCCACGGGGCTGCCAGGCCACGTGCGACGTGTCCACACCTCGGCGTTGGAAATCCGCCGCGATGAAGCTTTGGGGGACAGAGAACGGAATGAGGGGTGCCGCGGGAACGGGTGCCCCGGCGGGCGCTGGTGCTGATGGCGGAGGTGGGCAGGCAGCCGGGGAACCACGGCCACGCCGTCGCGCCGAGGGTCGAGGCCGACGGCAGCACCACGGAAGGGCCAATGAAGTGTCAGGGCGGGTGGGCCCGGTGCCCCGCCGGTGGAGGAGTCCCCGCACCCGACTTACTCAGCAGCAGGGCCGGGGGCCAGCGAGCCCATGAAGGCGCAGGGAGCTCCCAGCAGTGACAGCACCGTGCAGGAGTTGGAAGCGTTCCCGCCCCGCTGCCACCGCTGTGACACGCACCTGCGGGGGGCGGGAGGTTGCGGTGGGCGCAAGGCCAGCTTGGGACGCACTGGAGGAGCCCCCCGCTTGCCGGTACCTGGTGTCGGAGTCCTCTTCTGGGAAAGCCTCCACCACGCTGATGATGTCCAGGCACACCAGCCCCACGCACATGATCCGCCGCTGCCCCGCGCCGCCCGCCCGTGCCGCCATCCCGGTGCGCTGCGGGGCTCGGACCCGCGCCGGGCTCGGGCACCGCCTCGGCCACGCCCCCT
>VZRL01002505.1:11400-26361 GCA_013397895.1 Origma solitaria | reverse complement strand
GGGAACCCCCATCCTGCAGTACATCCCTATACACCCCAGCCCACCCCAGTACGCCCCACCACATTCCAGTACACTCCAGCTGTGTGCAGCCCAGTACGCTTCCGTACACCCCAAAATACCCCAGCAGAGCCCAGCACCTCCCAGTATGCCCCAGCACGTCTCAGCAAAGCCCCGTGTAGTCCGTCCCACTAAAGCCCCGCGGCACCGCCCGCTGTCATCGCCTGCAATAAGCTGTCACTAGAGTCATTAGCGCTAATTAGGCGCGGCCCCCACCACCGGGCTCCTCCGCCCCGCCCCCATGCTCGGCCCCGCCCCCAAGCTCGCGCCGCGCCTTGTATGGACAGGAGCCGGCGGCGGCCGCTAGGGGGCGGGGCGGCGAAGGGGCGTTCCCGGGGCTGCATGGTGCCGCCCACTCCCACCCAGGGAGTGACGTCACACGGGGCTGGGGGCCGGCCCTGTGACGTCACCGCAGCCCCGAGCCCACCGCTTGGGCGGGGCCTGTCGCCATGACGTCACAAACGTGGCCCCCGCCCCTCCCGGCGTGCTCCGCGGCCGGAAGTCGCGCGCCCGCAGGGAGACGTGTCGGAGCGGCGGGGCCGAGCGTGAGCGCGGGGGCAGCGCGGGTCCCAGGCAGCAGCGACAGTCGGGGCTTCCGCTGCGGTGGGAAGGCGCCACTTTGGGGGTGAGTGGCCTTTAGCGGCTCCTCTTGGGGCTGGGGTCCCTTCGCGGGTCGCTGCGGAATGCCAGCGTGTGTTCCCCTCCCCGCAGGATGATCACGGACGTGCAGCTCGCCATCTTCGCCAACATGCTGGGCGTCTCGCTCTTCCTCCTCGTCGTCCTCTACCACTATGTGGCCGTCAACAACCCCAAGAAGCAGGAGTGAGGGACCCCCGGTGAAGCTGCGCCGCGCGATGACACCGCACCGGCGCCACTGGCGCCGCCCCTCCGTCCCGCGGGGCCGCACCGCCGTGTCCCGAGAGGCGCGAGGCTGAGCTTCTTCCAAACGAGCTTTAACAGAAACACGATGATACACGACAAAACCGTGTGACCTCATAAACCCGCCGTCGCCCCGGGCCCCTTCTCCGGGCCCGCGGGGAGGAGCGGGGCGGGGTGGCAGCACCGGGAGTCCCTCAGCCGGGCCGTGGCGGTGGGCGCGGGCACAGGACGGGGGGCTCAGCGCAGGAGGAGGGGAGCTGTCGGGAGGAGCTGGGCAAGGGGGGACCGGTGTTCCGGTGCTGTGGTGGGGGACAGCGGTGTGGGCAGGGTGGCCGCAGTCCCCTCGCCAGCACCACAGCCCTTGCCCAAGTGCTGCCGGCACGGGGCAGAGCAGGGCCGGGGGACCCGTGCTGCAGCCCCCTGGCACTGTGGGGCTGGACCTGGGGGCACAGACCCCTGCCCCGGCATAGGAAGGGTCCCTCGGCGCTCAGTACCCCCGCGCGGGGCACGGGGGCCTCCAGGCAGAGACCTGTGGGACAGAAACTGCTGTCAGTGGGGCGAGTGCTACCAGTGGCCTCAGCTGCTCTCGTGCCCCACAGCCCGCCCTGCCTGGCGGTGTCCAGTCACCCAGGTGTCCCTGCCTGGCAGGGGCTTTGCTCAGGGCTCCCTCTGCCCCACTGTCAGCAAGGACTCAGAGACGACCCACACCACAGCTGGCAGCAGCACCTACCCAGGCCTCTCCGGGGCTCTCCGGGCATTCAGCTTCACTGGGAGCACCTGGGGGAGAGGGGAGAAGAGGATCAGTGTCAGGTCTTTGTCCCTGGAGTTTTCTCACATCTTGGGGAAAGGTATGAGGGACAGAAACACCTGGCAGAGCCCCACAGGTGAGAAGGCTCCCAGCTCCTAAGGGGCTCCCAGTCTTTAGGGCAGCCCCCCAAACATATTCCTCCCAAAGGGCCCAGCCAGCAGTCATGGGGCAGCCCCTTCCCACGGCACAGGCCCTGCTGCAGGTTCCTTCCCTGCTGGTGACCCAGTACCTGCAGCGGTGCCATGCCCTGGGGCTCTTCCACACCTTGCGGTGCCTCCCGTGGTCTGGTGCTTGGTGCTGCCCGGGTGCCCACAGGCAGAGTCCCTGTGTGACAGAAGAGACAAAGCTCAGCCCATGTTGGCGAGGGGCTCTGTGCCATTGTGGAGTCACCAGCTGCCCCTCCCTGGGCACGGAGCCATTGTGGGGCACATTGGCAAGGCCTAGTGACACAGTACCCTGCAGCAGCCACACACGAAGTCCCCTTCCTGCCAGCCTTGCCACGGCCAGGCCTCACTGCACAGCCCAACTCCAAGGGGTTGCCCTGGCAGTGGCTGATGCTGGTGGGAGGATGTGATGGGCACAGAGCTCAATCCCAGCTTGTGCTGCCAGTGCAACAGGCTCTGTCCCAGCTGTGCTGCGTGGTCCTGCACATCACTGCCCCCAGCTCCAGCCAAGTTCCTGGCCTGATGTCCCATGGCACTGGTGTGACCGTGGTGGCCAGCCTTAACCAGGAGTGAGGAGCTGGGGGCACAGCCATGCCCTCTGAACGAGGGTATGTCCTGGAGCATGGACCACCTGCTCAGCCATGGAAGCTGGGGGTAAAAAGGAGGGTGTTTGTGGGCCTGGCTGAAGTGGACAGCACTGAAGGAAAACATGACTTGCCTCACCTCTGCTCTCAGTTTCTGCTCACCCGGTTAAACAGTCTTTATCCCAACCAAGCTTTTTCCCCAGCACACTGAAGAAGTGGGAGTGGGGGGGAAGGGCATGTTGCCCACTGGTGTGAATCCAGGGCCAGACCCCACAGCAAATGAGACCCTGCAAGCAGGAGTCTGTGCCTGTGCCAAAGCCCCTGCTGCCAGTGGAGGCACCGGCAAGTGGCAGCTGACTTCACCTGGACTAAAACAGCACAATCTGGAGACCAACCTCAGCCAGCAAAGGCCAACAGCAGCTCAGGGTGTCACTGGGGATCTGGCAAGAGACCCCCTCACCGCAGCATGAACACAGGTCTGGGGTCCCCAGTGTGTGGCCAGGCTGGAGTGGGACATGGGGAAGAAGGGGAAGGGTGGGACAGGACCAGCGCAACAGGGTCTTTCCCCATCACATCTCCAAGCATACTGAGGAGGGCAGAGGCCGGGATGGCATAGCCAGCATGAGGGCACCAGCACAGGGCTTGGGAGGCAAAGCCATAGAGCCAGAGCATCCCTGGGCCATGATCCCTGTGCAGACACAGTGGTGCTGACAGTGCTGGGCCCCTTGCAGGTGGAGAGTGGTGGCACTGTGGGAGGGAGGAGGCGGCAGGAGAGCAACTGGCAGCTGGAGTGCAGAGGTCTGGGGTGGCCAGGCAAGGAGCAGGTCAAGCTGATGCCAGGGTGGGGGAGGAGGAGCTGGGTCCTGGTCCCGGTGTCAGGCAGCACAAGGGTGCAGTGTCCCATGGGACACTCACTCTGCTGGTCACTATGCTGGAGGAGGCCATGCCAGTGGGGACCATGGGCCAGGGAGGCAGGAAACCCCACCCACTCCATCCCATGGACCCCATGGACCAGGCTCTGCCCCTCTGGCTCACACAGTCTGTTCCTGCTCATGCTGCTGACTGTCCCCAGTCCCTTCAGCCAGGGATGGGGCCAGGGGTCACTTCAGGTGGGCCCAGCCAAAGGAACAGACGGAACAACATGCCCATGAGAACATCAGCCTTTTATTTCCTCCCCACCATGTTCTCATGGCAGACAAGAGACAGTCATGACAGAGGGCTGGGCAGCAAACCCCGAGGACAATGTGACAGACACCAAAGGAACACAGAGCTCAACAAAAGCACAGCTTCAGGCGCACCCAGGCATGCAGGCACGCACCCTCCCCCTGCTTGCAACCCCAGCTCTGGGAACCGGGAGGCTTTGGAGCACGGTGCCCCCAGGGCTGAGCCCCACAGTGGATGGGAGCACAGGGCTGCAGGGCTCCCCCTGCCACTGCCTGCCCCCTGTGGCCCTGAGCCCCTGCCTCACGGTGGCAATGCTAGCATAGGGGGCATAGCCAGTATCTTGCCTGACTTTGGCACCCCACTGTGGCACATTAGCCCCCACCAGAGGGGACTCTCTGCATGTTGGAAAACCCCCAGTACCCCCTGCCAGGACACCTCATCACAGCCACAGTTCCCAACCCACTGTTTCCCAACCAGTGCCTAGAGAAGGGAAAGGCACTTTGGTGTGTCCCTGCTGGCCTCAGGAATGCTTTGCGAACAGCAGAAGTTGAGCAGAGGTTTTGTGTGTTGGCTTCTCCAGAAGCCCCTTGGTCCCTGCACTGGAGGGGAGGCATCTCCCTTCAGGGCCAGTAGCCAGGGTCCCCCACACCTCAGTGGAGCAGCAGCAGCTCTTGCCCAGCCAGGGCTGAAGGACCATAGGGCAGGAGCTCAGCTGGGCTGTAAAATCACAGGTCTTGCTGTGCAGTGTCAGCCCTGACCCTGCTCAGGACCGGCCTGTGGGGACGGGGGCCACTCACACTCACTGTTCCACACAAACCCACTGTCACTGTGTCTGAGCCTGGGCCATGCTGGTGCTGAGCTCCCTCAGGGCTGTGGTCCCGCACAGCAGCTTGACAGGCGCCATAGCAGGCGTGTGACGGGTCCCCAGCCTGGCTTACCTCTGCCTGTTGCTGGGGTGCTGCTGCCACCTGGGGGGCTCTGGGAGGCCACGGCTGCAGCTGGGGGCCTGGGGCTGCCGAAGGTGAAGCTGGGGGAGGCTCGGATCCGTGGGGAGTCCTGCTGGCTGCCCCCGCTCCCGCTGGTGCCATTGCTGAAGCTCCTGGCACGGGCCAGTGCGTTGTCAGAGGCCGAGGTGGGCAGCCCACTGCAGGGGTGAGAGATGGGGATCAGCCCAGCACACTGTGGGGGGTGCCCCTCTGCAGCCCCCACCCACCATCACAGCCCAGCACTGAGAGCTCAGTGGCTGTGGCACCACATCTGGCAGAGCCCTGGGCTTCTCCCCAGGAGCTGGTGAACAGCTGGGGACAAGAATGTCACCAGGGCTGTCCCTGAGAGCTGCAGCCCCAGTGCCCTACCCTGTACACTGCTGTCCCAGCAGCATTGTCTCAGGGTTCCCACTTCCTCACCCCGGGTCCCAAACCACAGAATTGCTGAGGCTGGAAAACGCCTCAGAGACCATCAAGAGACCATCCAACCACTCCTCAGCACTGCTAAGGCCACCACCTATGCCATGTCCCCAAGTGCCACATCCACACAGCTTTCAAATCCCTCCAGAGATGGAGACTCCACCCCTGCCCTGGGCACTCTGTGCTGGACAGCCCTTTCCATGAAGAAATTGTTCCCAATATCCAACCTGAACTTCCCCTGGCACAACTTGAGGCCATTTCCCCTTGTCCTGTCCTGTGTTCCCTGGGAGCACAGCCCACCCCCCCAGCTCCACCCTCCTGTCTGTCAGGGAGCTGTGGAGAGGAAGAAGGTCCCCCTGAGCTTCCTTTTGTCCAGGCTGAGCCACCCAGCTCCCTCAGCCTCTCCCATCCCAGTCCAGTGCTGGAGATGATGCAGCACTTCCCAGGCTACTGGGGCAGGTGAACCCCAACCACTCTTTGCCCTTCTCTGCTGATGGCTCAGAGCAGAGGGACTGACACCTGCAGGTTCCCGGAGCTTGGCAGGGCTAGGGCCAGGGCAGGTGACCCTAGCAGGTGACTCACTTGGGGGCATTTATCATCTCTAAGTGCCGTTATCCTGCAGCTCCCGCGCTCGCCCCTGCCGGCCCTTACGTGGAGCTCCTGGCACCTCCTCTCCTCCGTGGGCCCCCAGTGGTGCCGCGCAGCCCCCGCACGTGCTTCAGCATCCAGGCGCGCAGGTTGCCCAGGCAGGTGTGCTCCGAGAGCACGATCCGTGGCCAGGGGTTGCACTCAGCCATGTCCAGTGCTGCCACCGCCACCGCCCGGCCCACCTGCCCGGGAGAGGCCGCAGGTGAGTGGGACACGAGGAGAGAGGAGGAACAGGAGTGTGGGGCACCAGAGAGAGGTACGCTGGTGAGCACAGTGAGAGGGAACAGCGAGAAGGGATGCATGAAGGGGGGAAGCATGGCGGATACAGGGAAGGAGGGATATAGTGGGGGGCACTGGGGAGAAGGGCAGCAGTGCAGGAGTCAAAGGGAGAGGAGGCCACCAGGAGAAGGGGGAATATGGGGGGAGAGGAGGACACCAGGAAGGAGGGATTCTGGGAAGGGAGAATGCAAGGGAGTGGGGGCACTGGGGAGAGGGGCAGCTCCCTAGAGCTTGGGGCAGAAAGGCAAGTGGAGAAAGGAAGCCCCAACCGTGAATCCCAGCCCACCCTCAGGATCTCATTCTTCACATAGGCTCCATTGGCCCCTGTGTACCTGCTCGAAGAGTTCCACCGTGTATCGGGAGGGGAAGGCAGGTGGTGGTGGGGGGCTGGCGCGGCCATTGTCATGGCAGGCCCCCGGGATGCTGTTCACTGAGCGCCCTGTGTTGTAGTTGCACTCCAGGGTGTAGCTGTGGGGCACAAGAGAGCCCCTGTTACTGCACAGACCTGTGGGCTGGGGTCATTCCACGTGTCCCCCCTGGGAGAGCCACATCAGCCGATTCAGTGTGCCAGAAAGGGGGTCCCATTGCACCAGGAAGGGGAACGGGGTCCTGCTCCAAAGGACACAGAAGTGCAGGGAAAGTGGCAGGATTCTGAGGACAGCACCCTCCAACGGCAGGAATGGCCCATGCCCTGTGTGGGGATGCATGGATGTACCAGAGATCAGCATGATGGGAACTTGGGATGGGGCCCAGAGGGTGGCCCTTGTGAGGGGACCTCTTGGTCACCTCTGGAAGGTGACGGGGAATGGGGATATCCATGATGGGTGGAGAAAGGGAATTATCTGATGCCAACACCAACAACCCAGGGAGTGGGCAGCCACAGCCTTCCCCTGACCCTCTTGGAGCAAGTCCTCCCAGAGGAGGAAGGATGGAGAAATGGGGCCTAGGAGCTGCCAGATGGGATGGCTCCAGTCTGTCCCACTGCCCAGAGACAGATGCAGGGCCAGTACAACAGAAAACCTGAGCAGCTCCATCCTGGTCTGCCTGAGGGACCACACATGCACCATGAGCACTCCCAGCACTTTCTGGGATGTTGCTCTTGGATCAAAAACCTGGGCTGCTTCAGGCCAGTCACAAAATACCCCAGCAACCCAAGCCCAAAGCCCTGTGTGTGTGTTTGCTCCTGTGGGGCTGCACTGGTGCCAGGCTGAAGCACCAGCTGAATACACAACAAAAGCTGAGGAAACTGAGAGAACCTCCAGTCTGTGGGTCCGGCTGCCTCAGCCAGTGCTATGTTCCCACTATAGGAATGGGCAAGGAGTATCCCATCCCATCCCGTGTGGGAGAGGGGTGGATCACAGGTATCCCCGACTCACAGGATCACCGACGGACAGGCTGACGCTGGAATCACACACAGCCATGGGGATGCTGTGCCCACGGAAACTCTACTTAATTACAGATCAACACAGACAGGAAGACCCAGCAAAGAGAATTCCCCTCAGAAAGACATGTGAAAGCAGGGAAGAGAAGCCAGAGCAGCTGCAGGAGGGATGGGGAGGGACAGGAAGGAAAGGAGCCTGGCTGAGCCCATGTCTCAGGAACATGGCAGCACCTGGCACAACCAGGCCCAGCCTCTGCTGTCCCACTCTGGGGCCACACAGAACATGGCTGTCCTGCAGAACTGGTTCCCCCCTTTGTCCAACATCCCACACCCACTACAAGCACTCAAGTGCCAGGCCAGGTGGGCCCTCCCCAGTGCTGCCCTACCTGTGGATGATGCCCAGGGCTTTGTAGACGGCCACACGCCCGCTGCCCTCCTTGGACTGCCCGTCCCGCTTGTCCCGGGCGTACATGTTCTTCTCCGAGAAGTTGCAGCCCGTGAAGTCAAAGTGAGGCGAATTCAGGGAGATGAGTTTGGGGAACAGCATGTTCTCCACCTGCAGAGTGCAGGGAGCAGCAGGGGTGACAGGGGCCCTTGGCTGCTCATCCTGCTCCAGTGGGACCAGTGCTGAGCACAGAGTTGCACCAGTCAGCTGGGCCCATTCTGCACAGTTCCAGGGCCTCACAAAGCTCCAACCGTGAGCTGGAGCTGTCCACCCCCTGCCCAACTCCTGATGGGCTCTCCTGACAGCCAGCTAGGAGTGAGCCCAGTGGCATGGTTCTTCCCCACCCTCATCCCTCAGAGGGGCAGCTGGCTGCCTGCCCATGCCAGCTCCCAGGCAGAATCTGAGACCTCCTGCTGCCCAGGTCACCAGACTGGGGGCGGAGAGAGAGGAGGAAGAAGAAAAAGGAGGAGGAAGGAAGGAAAGGGGAAGGAAGGAAAGCAGAAGGAAAAGGAAAGAACTGCGACAGGGAATTCCATGCCCCTCTCCCAGAAGTGGGAGGGAGCATTGGGGCCCACAGAGAGTGGGCAGAGCAGCAGGAGGGTCCTGGCAGCCACAGCAGCCCTGGATTCTGGCTGTGTCTCACCTGGTCATTCTCATCGCTGAAGCTGTTGCCGTACATGAAGCAGCCGCGCTTGGACGCATGGCCATGCAGGTCCACATAGTAGGCCAGGCCACTGTCCCGGGGTGCAATAGGCTCTGGGGGCTCAGCAGGTTCCGGGCTGGGGGATGGGGGAGGCCTCCACGACCCTCCCTCACAGTGCTCGGTGGTGTGGCTCGATGGGAGGATCCAGGTGGCTTGCTCTGTGCTGTCTGACCGCCGGGCATCCTGAGCTGGGCAGGAGTGCATGCTGGCATGCCAGGTGCCAGGGGAGTTGCGGAGGTTGTTGGTTTTGTCCAGCTGTGATAATGCGGCCTCCACGGCCGGGACGGGAGAGTTGGGAGATTTTATGCTCAGCAAGCTGGTGCTGAGTGGGGAGACAAACGTCCTCCAGTCCGGAGAGCCCGGCAGGACACGACTGTGGATGTGGTGGTAGAGCAGGACGGCTTTGGCCCCGTACACCGCGGGGTGCAGCTCAGCATCGGGGTGCAGGTACTGCCGGTTCAGGTTCACCCCGCGGGAGTCGGTTCTGCAGAGAGAGCAGAGAGACGTGAGGACCTTCCACAGTGCCCCAGCAGAGGTGAGCTCACCTTGGAATACCAAGGGCTTTGGGCTCTGTCCTGCAGTACAAAGGCCAAACCAACCCTCACAGCCAGAGGCTGCCAGAGCACTGAGAACCTCAGTGAGGCAGAGCTCCGAATGATCCCCCCCAGAGACAGGAACAGAGCTGGGGAAAGGTCTGGAGCACCAGGAGTGGCTGAGGGAGCTGGAGGGGCTCATCCTAGAGAAAAGGGGGCTCAAGTGGGGACCTTGTCACTCTCTTCAACTCCCTGACAGGAGGGGGCAGCTATGTGGGGGACAGGCTCCCCTCCTGGAGAACAAGGGACAGGACCAGTGTGGAACAGCCTCAAGTTGAACCAGGGGAGGTTTAGATTGGACATTGGGAACAATTTCTTTGTGGAAAGGACTGTCTAGCCTTAGCACAGGCTGCCCAGGGCAGGGGTGGATTCCCCATCTCTGGAGGGATTTAAAAGCTGTGTGGATGTAGCACTTGGGGCTAGTGGTGGCCTTGGCTGTGCTGGGGGATGGTTGGACTCAATGGTCTCACAGGGCTTTTCAAATCCAAATGAATTCACAGTTCTATGATTTTTATAAATTTTACCAAATTCTGAGATCTCTTCTTCAGCAAACTCACAGCCTTTTCCATATCTACACCCATCAGTGAAGGACACTCACCTTTTGTCCACTTCTATCAATCAATATTCAAATAAATGGTTTCTGCTTCTTTTTCTTGGGGGAATGGTTGGACTCAGTGGTCTCGGAGGACTTTTCCAATCCAAATGATTCCATGAAACACAGAGCAGGTTCCTAGCCAGGAGAGCCCATCTGGGCCCTGCACTCACCGGTAGTGGCCCCGCACCACCCCGTCAGGGTTCAGCATAGGGATGAGCTTGAAGACAAACATCCGCCGAAGCATCTGGGCACGGGGATCCTCCTCCCGCAGGATGAAGTCCAGGAAGCCGTTGAAGACGAAGCTGGAGGGAGTTTCTCCTGGGTGGACTCTGCTGCTGAGGAAAAACACCTGGGGACAGACAGAGGTAAAGGGGGTGTCCTGTCTGCCCCTGGATGCTGTGACGGGGAAGGGTCTCACAGACTTTGCTCCAAAAACTCTGCCCAAATGTTCCAGCCCCTGGGGACATGACACCATTCTGGTCACAGACATGGGGGTTGCAGTAAGGTGCGAACACATGGGCCACCATGGGGGCTGCTGGCTCCCCACCCCTGACAGAGCCCCCAACACCAGTGTGGTCTCTCACCCTCTTTCCAGTGAAGCAACGCGGCCGGGGTGTGCTGGTGTCTGGGAAAAGCTTGTCCAGCCGAGGCTCCCGCTTCTCCTGCATGCCATGGCATGAGGTGATGGTCAGCAGGTCCACACGGAGCTTGTCCAGAGAGTGGCAGAGCAGCTCCCGGTGGTAGTAGACTGAGTCAAGGGGGCTGTGGGGCAAGAAGGGATCTCAGCCAGCCCCAGGAGCAAGGGGGCTCCCAGCCAGGCCGAGAATGCTCTCTGCACCTGCAGTCCAAGCTCTGCATCCCGGGAGCTGAGCAGCCCCAGTCCCAGCAGGACCACCCCCACATCTGGGCTGCTCACTGCCAGATACCCTCAGAGCCTGCTGGGAACACAAGCAGCCATTCTTTCAGGGTAAAGAGGGTGGCCCAGGGCTGGGGGTTGCACTGCCCAACATCCCCTGGCTGCAGGAGCAGTGGGTGATTAGCTCGTGCACATACACACCCGGCACAGAAGGTCATCCCATTAGGGAGACGGCACATCCCAGCAGGAGGGCTGGGGCATTGAGCGATTCATCCTGCCAGGGAGATAACCCACTCTGGCCAGAAGGACTGGGTTCCAAGATATTCATCCCATGGGGGAGATAACTCATCCTGGCAGGAGGGACTGGGCTCCAGAACAATAATGGATCCCCTGGAATCCTGCGGGTAGCTCAGGGCAAGCTGCTGCCACTGCTTGCAGAGAAGCATGGGCCACGCAGCTACAGGGAGGGCACAGGGACCCTTCTACTGCAGACAGAGCTTCCCCAGAGGAACAAACACAAGCAGGTACAGACCAGGAAGAGGGGAGAAGGCCAGCAAGGAGGGACAAGAGCCAGAAAGGGGGACGTGGGG
This sequence comes from Origma solitaria, assembly GCA_013397895.1. Lineage (NCBI taxonomy): Eukaryota > Metazoa > Chordata > Aves > Passeriformes > Acanthizidae > Origma > Origma solitaria. Next base: position 15,209 of record VZRL01002505.1, on the reverse strand, counting down.
GGCACACCTGCTGGGGGACATGTGCCTGCAGTCCTGGAAGCGGCCATCCAGCTGCGCCAGCATGTCCTGGCATTCGGTGTAGGAGAAGGGGTAGCAGAAGGCGAAGTAAGTGGTGGCTCCACGGTGCTCCAGGAAGCGGTGCACGAAGGACAGCACAAACTGTGTCTCCACCACCTGTGACGAATGTGGAGAGGGCTGGGCACCAGCACAGGGGTAGAGCCACCCTAGCACAGGACCCACTGCTCCCCTCTGGCCTCCATCAGGTATTGAAGGTGCCCATGGCCACTTGCCCTTGTCTATCCCCATGGGAATCACCGTCCAGCTGGCTCCACTCATGTCCCGACATGCTGGGCTGTTCCCTGCAGAACCTTTAGGTCTCTGCTCAACCCGCTGGCCCAACCACACCTGCCCTCTCCTGTGGCAGAGATAGAGAGAGGAATGTTCTGTCCCTGGAAATGTTCCAGACCAGGCTGGAAAGTGGAAGGTGGAAGTGGTCTAGTGGAAGGTGCAACCTTGGTTTGGAGCAATCTGGTATAGTGGAAGGTGTCCCTGCCCATGGCAAGCATGGAAACGAGATGAGCTTTAAGGTCTCTTCCAACCCAAACCATTCCAGGACTAAATGATTCTCTCTAGCCCCTGTTTGGTGAGACAGAGTGGGGTGAGTGTTGGGGGGTTGTGGTTGCTGCCTCCCCAGAACAGTGGGGAGCAAGAAGGGCCCAGACCACAGCTCCTCTGGGCAGTTGTTACCAGACCAAAGAAACCTCTCAGGAGTCTCACCCCTTGGCTGTGCCTCCCAGGGCTCTCACCCCTCAGCTGTGCCCCTTGCGGCTCCCCCCATCCTCCAGATGTGCCCCTCACCGGGGCAGCAGCACAAAGAGCTGTTTTCTGGCCACCCAGTGAAGGGGATGGGAAGCACAAGTAGTACTTGGGATGGAGTTTTGCATTCCCCCAGGGAAAACACCCCACGGCAGCCTGTGCCCAGCCCCAGCTCTCCTGAGTGTGCGGCCCTTGGAACGGGCTGTCACTGCTCCTATCCCTCCCTTAGAGATACCGGTAACAAACCAGATGCTCCACCAACGCAGCAGAATCTGGGGGTCACCCCAGTGCAGGAAGCAAAGGGTGTCCGTGTCCCCAGAGCTGCCCCTGCCCCGAGCACAGGGTCCGTGACTGCCTGACCCCCACCCCTCGTACAGGGACCATCCCTCCCTCTCACCTGGAAGCTGGGCCGCTGCCGGATACGCTCCCAGCGTGGGCGCACGGGCAGGGTACGCACGAAGGGGGTCATGCCCTGCGCGTACAGCCGGCTCTGCTTGTTCATGTTCAGGATGTGCAGCTTTATCAGCTTCCCCGGGGCCCCACCCCGTACGCTGAAGTAGAACCAGGACCTGGGGAGGGGGGAACGGGCGCCGCCTCAGCCCCAGCCTGGGGGTCCCCGACCTCTCCGGTGTCTCCTCCATGCACCCTCCCGGCCCCACCGGGAGCTCGTCAGAGCCTCGGGAAGGGCAGAATCAGACCGCCCGAACCCCCTCCCAGGGCACCTCTGACCCCGCTACCTCCCCCAACCCCTTTCCTCAGCCCCCCAACCCCACCGAGCCCCTTACAGCGACACCCCCACACCGCACCAGCCACTCCCGGGCTCCCGCCAGAATCCTTCCCGGGGAAACCCCGACCCGGGCCGCCCCGCCCGGTACCAGCCGCCCCTTCCCGGTCTCCCCGCCCACCGGTACCTGTTGCCGTTCTCATACTCAGTGTGGGCGCAGTCGGGCCGCGTCCACACATTGAACTCGTAGTCGGCGGCGGGGAGCGCGTTGGCGCGGGCGGGGGGGCCGCCCCCCGGCTCTGTTGGGCGCACCTGCTCCACGTGTGCCAGGTTTCCAGAGTCGAAGCGGGGGCTGAAGAGGAGACCCCNGGCCAGCAAGGAGGGACAAGAGCCAGAAAGGGGGACGTGGGGGGCACACCTGCTGGGGGACATGTGCCTGCAGTCCTGGAAGCGGCCATCCAGCTGCGCCAGCATGTCCTGGCATTCGGTGTAGGAGAAGGGGTAGCAGAAGGCGAAGTAAGTGGTGGCTCCACGGTGCTCCAGGAAGCGGTGCACGAAGGACAGCACAAACTGTGTCTCCACCACCTGTGACGAATGTGGAGAGGGCTGGGCACCAGCACAGGGGTAGAGCCACCCTAGCACAGGACCCACTGCTCCCCTCTGGCCTCCATCAGGTATTGAAGGTGCCCATGGCCACTTGCCCTTGTCTATCCCCATGGGAATCACCGTCCAGCTGGCTCCACTCATGTCCCGACATGCTGGGCTGTTCCCTGCAGAACCTTTAGGTCTCTGCTCAACCCGCTGGCCCAACCACACCTGCCCTCTCCTGTGGCAGAGATAGAGAGAGGAATGTTCTGTCCCTGGAAATGTTCCAGACCAGGCTGGAAAGTGGAAGGTGGAAGTGGTCTAGTGGAAGGTGCAACCTTGGTTTGGAGCAATCTGGTATAGTGGAAGGTGTCCCTGCCCATGGCAAGCATGGAAACGAGATGAGCTTTAAGGTCTCTTCCAACCCAAACCATTCCAGGACTAAATGATTCTCTCTAGCCCCTGTTTGGTGAGACAGAGTGGGGTGAGTGTTGGGGGGTTGTGGTTGCTGCCTCCCCAGAACAGTGGGGAGCAAGAAGGGCCCAGACCACAGCTCCTCTGGGCAGTTGTTACCAGACCAAAGAAACCTCTCAGGAGTCTCACCCCTTGGCTGTGCCTCCCAGGGCTCTCACCCCTCAGCTGTGCCCCTTGCGGCTCCCCCCATCCTCCAGATGTGCCCCTCACCGGGGCAGCAGCACAAAGAGCTGTTTTCTGGCCACCCAGTGAAGGGGATGGGAAGCACAAGTAGTACTTGGGATGGAGTTTTGCATTCCCCCAGGGAAAACACCCCACGGCAGCCTGTGCCCAGCCCCAGCTCTCCTGAGTGTGCGGCCCTTGGAACGGGCTGTCACTGCTCCTATCCCTCCCTTAGAGATACCGGTAACAAACCAGATGCTCCACCAACGCAGCAGAATCTGGGGGTCACCCCAGTGCAGGAAGCAAAGGGTGTCCGTGTCCCCAGAGCTGCCCCTGCCCCGAGCACAGGGTCCGTGACTGCCTGACCCCCACCCCTCGTACAGGGACCATCCCTCCCTCTCACCTGGAAGCTGGGCCGCTGCCGGATACGCTCCCAGCGTGGGCGCACGGGCAGGGTACGCACGAAGGGGGTCATGCCCTGCGCGTACAGCCGGCTCTGCTTGTTCATGTTCAGGATGTGCAGCTTTATCAGCTTCCCCGGGGCCCCACCCCGTACGCTGAAGTAGAACCAGGACCTGGGGAGGGGGGAACGGGCGCCGCCTCAGCCCCAGCCTGGGGGTCCCCGACCTCTCCGGTGTCTCCTCCATGCACCCTCCCGGCCCCACCGGGAGCTCGTCAGAGCCTCGGGAAGGGCAGAATCAGACCGCCCGAACCCCCTCCCAGGGCACCTCTGACCCCGCTACCTCCCCCAACCCCTTTCCTCAGCCCCCCAACCCCACCGAGCCCCTTACAGCGACACCCCCACACCGCACCAGCCACTCCCGGGCTCCCGCCAGAATCCTTCCCGGGGAAACCCCGACCCGGGCCGCCCCGCCCGGTACCAGCCGCCCCTTCCCGGTCTCCCCGCCCACCGGTACCTGTTGCCGTTCTCATACTCAGTGTGGGCGCAGTCGGGCCGCGTCCACACATTGAACTCGTAGTCGGCGGCGGGGAGCGCGTTGGCGCGGGCGGGGGGGCCGCCCCCCGGCTCTGTTGGGCGCACCTGCTC
>VZRL01002503.1:1092696-1150643 GCA_013397895.1 Origma solitaria | reverse complement strand
GGGAGGCGGCGCCGGGGCGGGACGGGGACAGCCCGGCAGCCCCGCACCGCCGGCTCGGGGTCCCACCTGTGTCCTGGCGGCTTCCTGCGTGCCGGGGGCAGCGACGGCTGCTGGGGCGAGATGGAAAAAAAGGAGACGAGTTACAGGGGACAGTAGGGTCGGAAGGAGGGAGGGAAAAAACCCCCCCAAAACAATGAGATTCTCCAAAACCCCCGGTCAATAGAATACCCAAATAAAATTACAGGATGCAGGTACAGGCTTTAACTACAATCAGCCTGGTGCCTAAGTATCTCTTCAGTGCCTTTTCTTTCCCACCTATTGAACTGAATTTTCCTCAGCACATCTACTCAGCACTACAGGAACTTACTCTCGCACATGCTAGGGATACATTTTCCAGTTGTGTTCTCTCTGTGCTCCGAAAAGGTCTCTTATCACTTCTCATCACTTCTACTTATCCGAGTGTTTCAGACTTCTTTTGGCATTTACAAGGCGTTAGGCTGTTCGGGCAGACACTGAAAGTGTCACTTCTCCAGTGATAACTCTGTGTGCAACGGGTGCAGTTGCTCAATTTCGCTGTTATCACAGATGACATTTCCCTTTTTTCCTTGGGTCCTGAGCGCTACCACGCAACGACTGTATTGCAGTATTCCTAACGTTTTATTGCAACTTGTTTCTTGAATTCTAACGAAGTAACAGTTTTATTTAAAAAAATCTAAGTGTACTGGAATAGAATACAATCTTTCATTGCCAGCTTTTTTTTTTCTTCTTCTTCTTTTTTTTTTTTTTTTTTCCACTCTTCATGACAGAGTGAGATCTCTGGCTTTTATAGTGGAAGTAAAGTTAATTTTGGTGTTGGAAAAGTAAATTATATGTGTGCTAAGGTAAATACATTTACAATCATGATTTGCTGCATAAAAGCCAAGACAGACAGCCAACCACAAGTCCTTGTATTCCACATTTTGCATTGCTGTTCAGCTTTTTGTTGTTGGGGACATTTTCATCATGATCAAAATTTTTAGACATAATTTTTAAGTTTGTAGATCAAGTTTTCCAATGATAAGAAAATATATGACAATTGAATATAGCCTATATGATTTCTTGCAAGAGGTGGAGAAGAAAAGGACCTTGACACATCCCACTTCCCAAGGGAGATAAGAGCCTCTTTGTGGCCACTGTAGGCCACTGCAGCATACAGATGAAAAAGATGTGTTTAATTTTTCAGTCTTTTCCTTTAATAAGATGTGTTCAAAATGTTTAACGGGAGCTCTGAACTGTTACGGTTGCTTTTGGCTGTTAGGTTTTCTTCTGAATGAGTTTTGACTCCTGGACCTTAAGACTCTCAGCAGCACTCATAGGCCACTAGAGAAGGACTGAAACCTCAGGCTGACCCAGCTACCTCAAACTGAACATAACCTTCACTCAAGAAGAGGTTCTGTGGTGGCACATTTGGGGATTCTGTTCAGGTCTCTGCTCCCAGTATTCAGGACTTTAAAATCCGGCCCTGAAACAGTGATGAGCAAGCGTGTGCTCAGTTAGCACTGTCCCACAGAGAAGGCGTTGGTGTCAGAGAGCTCATGTGCCCTCTCCCAATCAATGCTGTGGCTGTTTTGCACATCAGACACTCTGGCTGTCTACACAGGCAGTCAGCCCTTCCTCCTGATCTGCAAAGTCGCTATTCTTCCTGTCCATGTTTACTAAGAAATCAGTGCGAAGACCACTACATATATGATGTCATCATGTTCCATCATGAACCCCTTAAACAGGGGACCTCCCTAAGCCTCTAAGCCAAGTTCAGCACAACAGCAACAGTGACAGTTTACATTAGTTTGGCCTGCTCTGAGAGCTCATTGCTCAGGGAAAAGAGACAATTGTCTTCCCTGTGTCTGACTAAAAGTTTGATCTGAGGCTGTGAAAATCATAGAGTCAGAAAATTCTGAGTTGGAAAGGACCCATCAGGATCATCTAGTCAAACTCCTGGCCCTGCACAGGACACCCCAAGAGTCACACCATGTGCTTGAGAGCGTTGTCCAAACACTTCTTGAACTCTGTCAGGCTTGGTGCTGTGACCACTTCCCTGGGGAGTCTGTTCCAGTGCCCAGCCACCCTTGGGGTGAAGAACCTTTGCCTGCTATCCTACCTAAACCTCCCCTTCAGGCCATTCCCTCAGGTCCTGTCCCTGGTCATGAGAGTGAAGAGATCAGTACTTGTCCCTCCTCTTCCCCTCGCGAGGATGTTGAAGACCACACTGAGGTCTCCCTTCAGTTTGCTCCAGGCTGAACAGACCAAGTGACATCAGCTGCATTTCATAGAGCTTCCCCTCCAGATGCTTCACCATCCTCATGGCACTCCTTTGGTCACTCTCTAACAGCTTAATGGGTTTTTTATACTGTGGCACCCAAAGCTGCCCCCAGCACTGGAGGTGAGGCCGCCCTAGTGCAGAGCAGAGGGGACAGTCCCCTCCCTTGCCCAGCTGGTGATGGTGTGCCTGATGCTCCCCAGGACAGGGATGTCCTTCCTGGGTGCCTGGGCACGTAAAAATGAAAGCTATGTTCTCCTTCTTTACCTTAATTTGCAATGTTGTAACTTCTCAGAGTTTCTCCTGTCACTCAAACAGAAAGGAGAGTTGATCCCTAAGGCATGTGGTCCCCTACACTTGTCTCTGCACGTGAGAAAGCTGGGCACATAGCCAAGGTAAGTGCCACAATGGTTTTACCAGGCTTCTGGTGTAATTCCTAGAGAAAAAAGAGTGCATATGCATCCGTGTACGGAGCTGCAGGTGATTACATCCCAGCTGTTAACAGCCTCCTAAGCGCATCTGTAGTCATTAATTCCAGAGAAATTTCAGTAGTTTCAAGTACTCAGTCTTACATTCAGTGAATCTACTAAATAACTCGTGTTTTGTTCATTATGCTAAATTCTGATAACAATTTATTTTGTTTAATAACACATCAGCAAAGTTGCTTGCATGTGCCATTTCATACATAATTCTGGATTCTTTTAGTTTATAAACCTAATTCTTGTGGAACATGCTTTTAACCTATTTAGACAACCTTTTCTCAGAGAAGCATTAATATCAGCTTGAATAAGTATGTTGCTCAACTATGTGGTTGATTCTGCCATGCTAGATGGGTGCATCGCTCCCCATCACACCTTTGTGCCTCATGCCAGTGTTGAAAAGGAGGGACGGGCTCTTTACCATCAGAACATTTACAGCAGAAGCCAAGGGATGGAGTTAAAATCCTTGCAGCAGCTAATGTAAGTGTTAAGTTTGGACCCTTAGAGTAGGCAGGTACTGTCAGTCATAAACATACAAATGTCAAGAATTTGTTGCCTAGTTTTAAAGTGTAATAATTTTTCTACTTTATTATCTGACTTGTTTCTCACCATGACATTTGTTTCTCACCCTAATTGTGACCAAGCAGCAACACTTTTATTACTTCCTTAACAGATACCCTTGTTCTAGTTTCACTTTCATACTTCTTGTGTCATAGGAGATTCTACAACTGGTACTGGGTTTAACCACTCTGTCACAAATCTATGCATAAGTGGTTTCAGTTGTCAGTCCTAACAGTATTAGCTATAAAACAAACAGAAAAAAACCTGTGTGTTAATTTTGGTCAAAATTTTGCTCTGGGCTTTGGAAAAAAAAATTCACGACAGTTGTTTGCATGGGCAGAAAGAAAAAAAAGGGAATGAATCTGCAGTGGCCAGATCTGGCACTTTCTGAGCCAAAAGGCACAAGCTGAGCACATATCTGAAACCCATTTTCTACATATCACATTTTTATCACTTTCACACACTCAAACCAGCTCTCCTTTATGTCAGATGCACAGATACAGTGCCAGTGAAATCACTGTATAAATACCAGGCTGGATCATGCATCTTACTGAGCTCTTGCTACAAATCCTTTGGAAGGACTCTGAAAGAGTTTCATTAGTGCTGCTGAGGCCATGGCTTATAGAGCTGGACACAGATCATGGGAGAGTGGCTCGTGAAGTCCCCCTAAGCAGGTCTGTAATGCACACATGTTTTCATGTCTTGTCTCTCATTACACCTCTTTGCAAGTGAAGTAAGACAGATCTAAATCTATCTATCTATCTATCTATCTATCTGTCTATCTATCTGTCTACCTATTTATCTACCTACCTATCTGTCCTCAGATGGTGGGAGATCAATTATGCCTCAACACAGAGAGACCTTACGTTCTAGATACTGAAAGAGTAAAAAAAAAGCAAAAAGTAAAAGCTCTGTCCCCTGGACATTGAGCCACTCATTCACAGATTCAACTAGTTAAATGTGTGACAAGAAGCGGTACGAAGCTGCAACTCACTCTTTCACAACCCATCCCCTAGATTCAAGCTGCCAACTCTCCTTCTCCAAACGCTTACCCAAACTGCCCCCAGTTGCTGGTGCTCTGCCTATGCACAGCAGTCTCCCACAGAAAGGGATGGGTCCCGGTTTTCTCTTTTGACCCATACCATCCACCTACTTAGTGTTTTATCTCTACACCATCTGGAGAATATAAAATAAATGCCAATTCCTTTCAAAACCATGGGAGGTATCATTTTCCCTCATTGACATACAGTTCAAAACACAGCAGACATCAAACATCCAACATCGCTTTTTTAAAAGTGTGCCTGGATATGATCCAGCTCCCTCTCCATGGAGGGAGGCCATTTGTCCTGTCCCAGTAGCCTTAGCTACTCTTCATTCCTTTGTGGAATCTCTTGATTACGTCAATTGATCTCAATACAAGAACAGTTGGTGGCAGCCCTGTGTAGATGGGTGTAAAACATCTACGGGGTTTTTTTTGTGAATCTATGCCTTAGTGCTTTATACCTTCTTCAGACAGTACCTGGGGACCAGCTGAGGCCACAGCTCAGCAGGAATTCCTCCTGCCAACAGAGCCACAATGGCATGTGCCAGAAGAGAAGACAGCACACATGTACAGAAACATATTTGGAGTACAAGGCTAGTGGAAATAACAGTTGTGAACTGAGGAACACTTGACTTCTTCCTGGAGAGAGTGAGAAGTGATGGATCCTTCCATATTAAAATGAAACCAAACCCTGAAAGCAAAAAGACAATGCCAAAAAGCCAGGAGGGACAGTAGCTGAAAGCTAAGGAAAAGAAGATGGAACAAAAAAAAATATACAAGAAGGAAAAGCTTTAAACAATCTCAAACGGAAAAAATATTCTGAAATGCAGAAAATAAAAGAATTTGATGTATGTGGCAGGACTGTGTTGGTTTTGTTAGGGAAGAGGACAAAAGTCATCACTTACTACACTTGGTTAGCACTTGTCAGTAGAAAGAACTACATTTCCATTTCATTTTCAGCTGAAGCTGTCACTTCTACAGTAGTGGCATCTGTGGAATCCAAGCATGTATGGTGTGATAAAAGGTCCTGACTTTTTGGAGGCAGTAAATGCCTCCAAAATACTGATACTCTTGACAGCACTGTTCTACTTTTGGCCACTAACTACCAAAGTAGAGAAAAACAGTAGAGATAGAACCCTTGGTGCTTTCAAGATGTTTTTGTATTTGGTTTCTTTTTCCTTATTGATGCAGTTGTATGCCAGGAACAATTTGTCACTGAGACTGTGGTAACTCAGGATGGAAAGGAAAGATAGTGAAAGGTGAAAGGGGAAATTGCATTGTATTTTCCAGCCACAGCATTTGGAAAGATAGCATCCAGCCACCAATGGAGTTCATGGCTAAATGCCGAATATATTTTGTCTCATGAGGATTAGCTGGACCATAAAAAGTTCAGAGAAGTAGCTCTGCAATTTACCTCAGTCTTAAAAGACTTAGAAATTTTAGGAGTTTTCATTAGACTGGAGATTTCAACTGGAACATGGGAGTTTCTCTTTAGCTGAAGCCTACAACAGGTCAAAAGATTAATTCTTAGGATTTAGGAAGATTTAGGAATCCACACCTGTCAGAAGATACTTTGTTATGCCTGGAAGAAAATGTTTCAGCTCTGAGTTTTCTTAGTCAAGCTGCCTTTATCCTATTGATAATTGCCTGAGCAATTTTTGAAACTCACTTTAGTGCCTATTGGTGGCTACATATTTTGTAACTATCTTCAAAACATTTAAAGATTCCTAAACCTCTTTCTGCCACCTCTTCCTTTTTGATATCTTAAATATGTATGGTTCTGTGATTCTCTCATACTGGAATTCTCGTGTGTCAAAAAAGCACTGTATACATCCTGTTTGGCTTGGACTTGCTTTCAGAAAAAGGGTGGAAAAGGTAGAAAGTGTCATATTGTCTGTGTTACTACAACAGCTTCCACCTTTGTAACGGCTGCATCTCCACGTTGATTAGACCAAATGCATATTGAAGCTGTATGTGTCTCATAATGCCTTTTCTCTTGGAATCTGATTGCAAACAGAGGCTTTGCTAACACCGTGTTTACCTGGACACCATTTGAGTAACATCTCTTTTTTCTGGGTGGGCTTTTTTTTTGTTTTTTTAAACAACTTCAGCATTGCTATAGGTCTCTTTCAGGCTCCTGCTTGTGCTATCCCATGATATCCTTTACAATTGGGATGACTTACACAAAACAATTCATTATCAGCAGATTGAAAATCTTTTGCAAAACACCTTCTGCACTAATTCTCCAAATGAGGACCATGCTGCAAGCACCAGTTATGCATGCCTGAATACAAAGCTAAAATCCCTTTTATCTGCTGGGGTCATGCATCTTATATTTATTTTAAATCCCTTAATATGGTTACAGTTGCTAAAATGCCAACAGGGATGACAAGAGTTGCAATAACAATAATATTTGAAGGAAAGCAAAGAACACAAGTTCTGCTAGTGATGAGTTCTGCTAATGATGGATTCTGCTAGTGTGGACACTGCTACCTGCATTTATGTGCAAATTCTGTGTTGGCTGATCCACTCTCTTCTGTCTTGCTGTGTATTGAGCCCACAGAATTAATAGAATAGACTAAATGGAATTAATAGAGTAAATATCCTAAGTATCAAATGGACTTTAAATCCCATAATTAAATTAGAAACACCACTTTCTCAAGCACTCTTAAAAATCTTTTGCCTTCTTTAAATACTTTAAAGAAAGGAAATGTTAATGAAAACTTAACATCATTTCGAACACAGATCTTTTATTTGGTCACCGGGTAGTGGATATTTTTAAATTCCCTAATGGCACAGCTCTTCACAGAAGGCAATGAGAAAGGAAATCATCCCTCAGGGGTCTGTGAGTTGGTGCTAGGACCACAGCAACCTGCTGGGTAACCCACTGAGGTGCTGCTGGCTGCCCCGCTCACAAAACAGCGTCACCGATGCTAGTGGCCAAAAGGGGCTGTCAGAGAAGGAGATGTGAATTGCTGCCAACTCATCTCCTTCCCATCACTTTGTTCAGGACCAAATGAGATCCATCAGCCTTTTTCTGGAGGAGGGTCTTACAAGGACCTTGCTCCTGACCTTGCTTTCCTCCTCCCATGGTGTCAGATGCTGACCTGCCTGAGGAACGAGTTCATTTAATAATGATCCTTTCTTCTCTGCCATACCTGCTCCTTGAGTCACTCAGATGATACCAGTGTATACATTTTAAATTACACATTTTTATGTATTATTTAAAATAATAGTAAAGAATCCTTATCCTGTCTCCTTAATTCACAGTCCTGGGCAATTACAGCTGTGTTAAGCACTGGAGACCAGAAATCAAACCCAAACTATTCAATTGCTGTAGCAGAAAATAATATTCCCTGAGATTCTGTAGCAAGATGCTCTGCCTAAGCAGGGATAGAGCAGCTTGAACTTTGTCACATTTACAGCTTATCAGTGAGGGATTGAGCAAGGAGGGTCTGCTGATCACTGATAAGGTTGAGCAAAGAGGGTCTGCTGTTTTTAGAGGATATGAAAGCCAGGTGCTTCCTGCCTGAGGCTGAGATCAGCCAGGCTGTGCAGGGCCTGGTACGGAAGTGAGAGTCAGAAGTGTCAAGCAGAAGAAACGAAGGAGCTCACAACATCTTTCCAGCAACAAAGCATATTTTGCTGAGTAAACCTGACAACACACAATCTAATAATGCTTATGACTGACAGTGGAACACTGTATGCTATAAAAGGCCAGTCCCACTTTTTCATGGCGAAGAAATCTAGCATACCTCCCTGAGGTGTGTGAAGATCCTTCCCTGGAGTGCTGCCCTGAAGATTACTCCTCAAGGCTGAGCTTGGCACTGACATACCTGTTATTTTTCTTCTATATTAATAATGAAATATCTTTCATTACATCATTCAGTAGAGTGAGACAGAGCTGTTGGGAAAAGTATACATTCACAGTCAGGCTTAACAAAAAGAAGAGATTAGGCATGTAGCCAAGTGTTTCTGGAGTAGTTCTAGCGGCTCTTCAATTCTTCAACAAGTTATTTTCTTTCAAAAAAATTTGTCTTTCACAAAGCTCTGTGTTGCCATCTCACATCTTGTACTGATTTTTGCAAACTTCTCAAAATGTCTTAAAACTAGAGTTCAAGCACTGCCATGAACCAAAATCTGGGCTTCCTATGCCAACAGTGAAAAGCAAAATCTTAAGTTTAGTTGTAACAGGACATAATACTGACAACCAGGTTTATGGTTCCCTGCAACCAGCACCACAGGACTTAGCTTTATTGATGGCAGGCAAGTCTCTCTTCTCTTACTCATGCTGGGTGTCTAGTATTTCTAAAATCCCCTCATTTCTAGAAGAATATTCTAGGAGACCAAACATGCTGCACACTGTGGTGCACATTCTCTGAACCCCTAATGGGAGGGCAGTCTGTGTGCCAAGTCTGATGACCAAAGGGACACCAAAGCACTCCAGAGGGTTTCGGGTTCATTACTTGCGTTTACTTCTGTCTTTAGACTTTTGAATACGCTCCACAGCAATCCCCCTTTATTATCAACTACAAATTCTGTTTTTGCCTTGACTACAAAGATCTGTAACTTCTTGGATCTTTTTGTAGTAGTCTCATTTGGCAAACTTGTAGAAGAAAATTAGGAAAAGGTCACAAAGAAGTTGCAGTGTGACTCACTCAATGGAAGGAAGAAGTCTGATTCTAGTATCCTGTTCTGACAAAGTAAAATTTATTTCAATAACAGAATTTTTCAGGATGGATAGGAAGGAAGATTTGCCACTTGTCTAGAGCTCAGGCAATAGGGAGAATGCAACATACTGAAAAACATGAGTTGTCAAGTTCAAAAAAAAGACGTAATTTTATGCCTCAGTTTGTGTATTTGGAATTTACTGGATATGCATTTTTTGCAATAATTATTTTATTTAGATAATAGATATGAGATCTCTAACTGAGGTGCAACTCAGAGGTCAGAAATCAAATGTGCGGTTTCCGTGCAGGATGGCTAAGCATCTAAGTGGATTGCATCTGCCATTACCTGTAATTCTCTGTCTGCAATTCAAAACAAGAACTTTCCATCCTAATTTCAATATTTGGTTCAAACCACTCATTTAATAGAACCTTCTGAGTATTCAGCTGCATATAATGACACCAAAATACTAAGGCTAGGCATTCATGACTAGTTGATGACACCAGAATAGTACTTCAAAGAAAGTGTCTTGTAGATGACTGGTCAATAAATCTGCTTGACAATTTAATTGGTATAATTGATAAAATCCATATAACTACTAGGGAGGAAATTAAATTACTTTATACAAATCAGATTGGGATTTAGATTAAAATTTTCTGGGTCAATTCGCTCTTTGCAAATTATGTTATGGAAGACCCCCTGGTCTGAAACACACTTCTTAAGCTTTCTCCTAAAAAAGTGTATTATTTCATATAGAATAGCATAGTTTAGTGTCTCTGTACACAATGTATCCATTTCCCCCAGCCGTCTTCAAATTTCCACATGGAGGAAATACCCATTTGCTCAAAAATGCCACAATAACCACAGGTAATATTGCTCTTTTATTCTCATGTGCAAAGACAGTGCCTTAGGAGGCACAACAGGTTGTAGCAATGCTCAGACCTCATTGCAGTTATCCATTAAGGCCTTTCACTGCAGCAGTGGTGAGCTTTAGGCCTTCACCGAGTTCTCAGCCAAAGAGGAAGACAGCTGGAATTGCTGAATGAAGGTTCACAGCTAAGTTACATTGTGGTGAAAAGGCCAAATAATTACAACAGCTTCTTTCAGCCTTAAAACTCATAAAAGGAAATACATATAGATTTTTGCTTTTCAAGCTTGATGGAGAGCAAAGGAAGAGCTTTTTCTTTCTGTTATGTAGTAGAAAAGTGAGAGGATTTTTGCTGATCCTGCTTTTTCTGTGGTGATGCATCTGCATCTTCTCAGGTTCAGAGGGAGAGGCACAATTGCTTCTGCCAGCTCTCAGAAATCTCTACCTACTTCTGACACAAAAGAGGTCAATGTAAGATCAGTAATCCTGGCATGCAGCCTTGGGAGTGCTTGAACACACATTTGTAGGAAAGCAGAGACAGAGGAAAATGGTGCTTTTAAAAGGGAGGGATGGACAAAGCCTGTAGGCATCGGCTTCCAGGAGATGGTACTGCGGTCTCTGAGAGAAGATGCTTTTCACAGGAGTATAAAAACATCGACCAGTTGTCAAGGAAAAGAAATGGTCATAAGCCTGCTGCTTGTGTTTACATGACTGCATACCAGCTGTACAGTAATATTGTAATAAGAGCTGCTGGGGCAATCATTGTTATGCTGGTGCTGTTTAGCAGCTTGCTTCCAATATTGCATTACAAAAATTACATATTTCATGTAATCAGGTCTGTCTCTTACTTAATCATCCCACTCTGTGTATAAATCTTTAAAGTGGACAGGTCTATAAATCACATGCATTTTTCATTTACCGCTTATTCTAAGCCAGGCAGTTTCTTATTTAAATTGCCATATGAATAAATCTAATAATTCTTATTCACTTACATCATCTCAAACTTTAAATCTAGTTCTGACTGAGGTCATAAGTGAAATCAGTATTAAGGGCAAAACTAGCAGCTGTAACAACTATAATAGCTCACCAAATTACGTTAACAGGCTGAAATAACATTAAAAATGAGGAAAAATTGAATTACATTACTAAAGCATGCTATGCTGAATCAGGCAAATGTTTAGCCTAACCAGAGATCCTGAATGTGCATGTACTGCGTTTATCATCACACCAGTCCATATGCCCCGGACAAATGAGGAGTAAAGACACTCACCCAAACATGTCTATTTATAAACTGCCTTGCATGTGGTATTATGCAGATTTCTGTAATACAATAAAAAAATTCTAAACAACTGTTCTCACAACTAGAGCCAGAAACACACTTCTTGGCTTAGAATAGGCAGTTTTGCTGGTCTTTTATTGTGTGATTTTGAACCTTTTAATCAGCAATACAGAAGATCTTATGGAGTAGCTATCAAAATTATTCCTCCCTCTTTCTGAAAAACCCAACAAATTCCATTTAGATGTTAAAGAAAATGGAAGGACTGTTCAAGCATTCTATCTGTCTAAGAAACAATTTGCATTTCCTATGAAAATTCACACAGAAAAGGAAAAGAAAGAGTTCTTTGGCGGTAAAGGAAACATATATCACAGAGGAAGGTCGGAAAATCCTCAGCATTACTCCCAAGGTCGATGGATTTCAGAGGCTTTGCTTATAGCTGTCACCTGAGTGTCACAGTGCTTGCCTCTACACCAAGCTTCCTGCAGCAGCTTCTGCAATGAAGTTTCCCTCCAGAGCCTGGAGAGAAGAAAGACGCTGTTCACATTCTCACTGCTATTTTTAATAGTAAGTGGCCTTGCTATTTGTGTGGAATTGTTATTTAGTGTTGGGGTTGCGGCAGCCTATAAGGATCACTGATTACATCTACTTGTTCCCAGCACTCATGGAAAGAGTGTGAGGATCAGGGAAGGATCCTTCCTGTGCTGAACCCTTCCAGCTTCTGGCAATGCACAGCGCAGGGTCCTCCTTTGCCAGAGGTTGCCTTTGGAACATCATCTTTCTCAGCTATCCCTCGGCCTATTTCAATTCATCAAATTCCCTTTTGAAATAGTTTGCACTTTAGGTCTCCAAAATATCCTCACGTGGAGGTCTCCACAATATCCTCATATGCTGCTTGGGGTGACCTGTTATCTGGTAATTTTATTAATTGTCCCTTATATCATATGATCTGTGTTATGGGAAACAGTAACAAAAAAAAACAAAGGTTCTTTGTTGTGGGAATGTTACAGACCTTTCTCAGTCAAACCCTTCAGGTGAGCTAGTCCATACTTCCAATCCACCTTCTTGCCTGTTTCCACACCTTTATTGGTACTTGGTGCAGCGGCACAAAGATGCTGTTTCCCATTTGATTTCCAAGGCAGCAGAATATTTCATTTACTAGCGGCATGGTTAGGAGATCCCTGGGCTTAGCAGGTTCTGGGAGAAGGAGAGAAGAAGCAAATCCCCAGCTCCCCTGCCTCTCTTGGCACCAGCCATATCAGCACTGCTGAGCCTGAGCATCCTGAAGCAACCATTACTTCAATTCCTTCAATTCTGTGCACTTTGTTAGGATAAAGCCAGGTTGCCTTTATGCATCCTTTTGTTATTATAATGGATTATCTAGAAACAGACTAATTGGCACAAGCAGCCAAAAGCTACTGCAAATTTATTTTAATCGTTGTATTTCAGAAAATTCAGCAAGCCAGCAAACACACACACACACACACACACATACACAGAGAGAGAGAGAAATAAGGTCAGGATAATGCATTGGAAAATGCTCTGAAGTAATTTATTTTGCAAGATGTAATTTTTTAAAATTGTTCATAAAACCAGATGGAACAATACATTTCATAGTCAATATGCAGTAATTGCCAGGGCACTATGGGGGCTGGGTACTCCCTGGGGTCCAGCCCCATGGGAGCTTCCCAGGGGCAGCAGGGCAGGACCTTACAGGCAGGACCTGTCTCACCACTCCAGCTTGGGAGCAGGAAAGCCCTGGGCAATCCCAGGTCTTGGCATAGACACCCCCCTGAGGACAGCTGGGGGACCCCAGGGCCATGGCAGAGTTCATCAGTGGCACAGCAATGTGGGGAATACTGAAATGTGGCAGAACTCAAAACAAGTTCAAATCAAGAGGACAATTCTGTGCTGACTGCTGCAGGTTGTGATACCTTGTAATATATTTTGTGAAATAATTAATTTTTAGCAATATGGGCCCTCACACTGTTAACCAGCGTCAGATTTTTACTAGGACACAAGTCATCCGTCACCTTTGAGTGATCATGATTGAAGTTACGATTATTGAAGAATAGCTTGGGGAGATCTGATATCTAGCAAAGACATGACACCTTCCAGTAGGTAGAAAAGAGCAACTTTTCTGTTAGGCAAATAAAGATATTTGCTAAGCCTCTACTTTAATTCCGTATTAAATAGTTGCCATGTTTTTTTTTCTTTTTAGCCATATCATTTTAACTATGCTCTCATACATTTTGAATACATGTCTACAAATTAGCAATGAAGGAAGGACTTGCAAATATTTCATACTAAGTCCCTGTGGAGAGTTCCAGGTCCTTCTAGATTTTAAGTGCTCCTGATAAGCAGAACCACATCTGGGTGTACCAACAAGATAGGGTAAACATCTGCTGCTCTCTATCAAATGGGACAGTGCTGGCTTCATAACTTCGAAGGAAATCATATTAGGTCTTTGTGCCTTCATTACTTCTTCTATGACTTTAACATTTTCTGTGACTTTGCAACTGCTAACAGCTGTCAAGAATAAATAGGGCATGTCTGAGTTGCTGCTTCTCAGTGCCAGAGATCTCCAACTGATTAACTACCAAAAGTCTTCATGATTCCCCAATGTCACCTGCATATTGTTTCAGTATATTCAGTACTTACACATCCAAAGATGCTACTCTGGGGATGTCAGATTTGTTTCTCTCTGCAGACAAGTCTTAAAACAAAATCCATAACATTGCCCCTATTCTGAACTGCTCCTGCCCTTTCAGGAAATGTACCGGGTTTGGCTGGGATGGAGTTAATTTTCTCCATAATAGCTAGTATGGGGCTGGGGTTAAACCATGACAGAATGGAGGGAACTTTTGTGGACAAATATTTGTAATTTCAGTAATAACTTCTTTTTAATGATGGAGTCAGAGAAGAAATAGTGGTTTTGTAGGGCAGGCATGGGAGAAGTCACGGTGGGAGGAAGGAAATTCCCTGTTTGCGTCTAGGTATGTTCCTAAGGATTGGTGGTGGCAGCTCCTCGAGCAGAGTGGGTTAACCTCTCCTTTTCCTCCAGCTGCCAGAGGGGAAGAAGTAACTCAGAGACTGCTGGGAGTTGCAGTCCTAGATCATGCCAGCTTTTAGCAGAGGAATCTGGCAAAAGGCCCCGCTGGAAAGAGGACAGAACCTCCTCTGCACATGGGAGGAAATCCAAAATGCAAACCCCTGTCCCAAAATGCCGAGGAGCCTCCTGTCTTCTGATGCAGGCTCTAAACCCCAGAGCTGCTCTCAGTCCCATGCCCCACGGGTGAAACCCTCTCTCTTTCTTTCCTTTCTTGCTCACTTAAAGCATAATCCTGGGAGCCGAGTCTGCTCTAGGTGAGGCGTGTTGCCTGTTCTCCCCTCCTCCAAACAATCCTGCTGAATACAGGGATGTCACTCCTGAAGTGCCTGTCTCAGAGCCATGCACGCCCTGCCACCCACTTGGTGCTCTGAGCCTGATATCTTCTCCTTAGAATATATCCTTATAATTAATGCTTTTTAGGGAAACAGTAAAGATTGCCTTTTTCTTTCCCTTTTGCTTTGTTTTTGTTTTTATTTTAAACTTCTCTTTTAATAAAAGCACTGTGAAGGTGTTTATCTTTTGTTTAATGGTCTGCTTGGTTATAACATTCCCTCTGAAAAGCCATGAATTTTGGGTCTTTTTCCACCTAAGAAAGAGGTTTCATCTCCTTTCTCCCAGAGAGCAATGTCATGATCACCATGAGAGCAAAGAGAAACTACAAGTACATGGGGAACCCAGGTGCTGTCACCTGGTGGGAGAGTGCGTGACAGAAAGGGAGGATTTTTTTTGTTTGGGCTGTAGGTTTTGGTCATATTCAATGGAAAATCCATGACCACCATGGGATCTGTCTCTGTTGTGCTGCATGGTGGCACAGAGAAAGGTTGAACAAACCATTCAGCCCATCCAGAAGCCTGGTACCATAAAAGATGGGAATTTGAACCCCTATGGGCCAAGAAGGGAAACCTTCGAGTTATTTAGCCTGCAGGGAAAAGAGGGATGAGAGTTAGAGCTGTAGCTCAGCCTTGTTGTTATTATGTGTGTGTGTACATGGACGAGGTAGGCCAGGCTTGGGGATTTGGACATCCTGTGAGCCTGCAAGGCCATGCAGAGCTGGAGTTCCAGCTCACTCTCCCTGGGCACCTCTGGAAGGAGGACCACAATCACTTCCAGGGTAAGTCAGGACCTCCCCACAGTTCAGCAGCAGCTGCATGGATTTTTGGAACAGAATTTTAGCCTCTGCTGTCCGTAGTTCTCCTAAGCCATCACTAGAATCTGGATGTTGAGGCTGAGATAAAGACACCAAGGTGAAGACACATGATGTTAAGAGGGAGCTGGAAAATCTCTTCCCCGTAAAGACTGTGCCATGAGTACAGGCACTTCTCCAGGACTTGCCAGGCGGGGGCTCAGGGTCTTGAGGAGCAGTCCACACGTGCCTCCACACCCTGGCAATCCCATCCAGCATCCCTGCCCATCTGGCTTTTCTGTCTTTGGAGCTTGTAAAGGGTGAATGGGCCAAATTCGTACAAATGATAACACATTCAAATGATTTCATGCATTGTATTTCAGCTCAAACTGATGTACACCTGTGCTGGAAGGCAGGAGGGATCTGGGGCATTATTCAAGTTTCTCCTAGCACAATAATTCACCTTCAGCACAAGTAGGGAAATGATGCATTGCACTGTGTAACATCTATGTCTTAGTGTCAGTGATTAACTTTCTGTAATTTCTGACATGCTTCTACATTAATAGGAACAAATGGAATTCAAAGAGCAGTTGAGCCAAATTAATTATAGAACCATGTGATATAATTTCAAAATGAAAGGTATCTGTTGCTCAATTTTTATTTACAAATAGGTAAAGAAATGCACGTCAAGGTAATTCCTAAATTGTCTGCCAGTAAAAAAAGGCTTTGGTAGACAGGTTTACAGGACAAGATCTATGAACATAATTTCTTTGCTTTTTTCTTGTCTTTAAGAGAATGCTCTGGACTTGAATGTGTCTCAAAGGAAGCACTCTGGAAGAAGTTGTTAATATGTTTAAATTGACATGATGCATCATGCCCTGTACCTTTAAAACAGTATCAAGCAGTACCTGCCAATCTTCATTGCAAAGAGATAAGACACGGTGTTCTGTGCTATAAGAAATGCCAACACCAAAAAAAAAAAAGAAAAAAAAAAAAAAAAAAAAAAAAAAAAGAGAGAGAGAGAAAAAAAGGAAAATTAACGTTCATGTGCAAAGTCTTGATTCTGTCAGGCTAAAAAATGCCTCTCTTCCGCATGCTGCCTGTTTCTGCCCTCAAATGCTTAACATACTTTTGGGAGCTGCATAAATAAATAATGCTCTCATTTGGTGACAGTGTTCCAAAAAGAGTAATTTGTGAAGAGAAATGGCTTCACGAAGGTGAATCATAATCTCCCATCTTACAATCTCTGTCATGGTGTAATCTATAGTACAAACTACTTGAGACAGGGATTAGCTCTTGGATTTAGGTCACTACAGTGTCTAGTCCAAAACATTAGGTCTGATTTCTAATTCTACAATACTCTTAAATCCTGAGCTGTTCTGACTGCTGCAGTTCTTGATCAGTACTGGAGGATAAAAGTGCAATATAAATCTATGCTATTCATTACAAAATGGCTGCAATATTAGCCAGTATTATCTGTTAGTAAATGGTGAAGTTTTGTTGTTCAAATAAATAGCACTATTCTAATTATCAGCAGAAGATAAGTGAAGTATTTTATATTACTTTTACTGAAAAGATGGTGATGAAAGAGGAGACCTGAAAAACATGAATTTTGTAAGGACAGGGATAAATATGAGTAATTAGGACACACCAAAAAATTAAGCAAGGCGCCAGACCTGGTATGAAAGCACACTTGTCTTGTAAACACCAGTGGGCTGAAGCCATCATACACTCTTCAAATGGAAGAGCTAATGGCCTTTTTTCAATGTATACATCTTTCTTTTAAACCTGAAACTGTGCACCATTCAGAATCAGAATATTTTTTCAGCATAAATGAAATCATCAGAGCCCATATTCATCTCATGACAGTTTGAACTTGGTATATATGAAGGTTTAAATCACAGGCTTCTTATCTTGCTTCCTTTTCTCTCTTGCCCCTCTGAGGACCATGTACTTCACCCCATCCGTTATTCCCTTCTTTTATATATGTTGGATTCAAATAAATTCTCTGTCTTTTCAAGGCAGACATTCTTTGTCTTTGTTTCTGCATGGAAGGAAAAGTCTTTCAGGTATCGTGAAGTCTAACTGTCTCCTAAAAGTCTCTGCTCCTCTCTACTGCCCTCTGGCATAATTTTCGCCAGGTCTGTGCAGGAAGTATCTTTAGCACTGTAGTAGGTTTGGATGTTGTCTTTGTCATCTTCCTTCTTTGACAGAAAGGTTCTGCAGATATGAGTGTGTGTATGCGCATATGTATAAAACTGCTTGTTCATCGCTTGCTGAACAGATGTATTTATGATTTTTTTTTCCATCACATGGTTTTTATTGGTGTAAATTATGCAAGCAAACCTCTGTTTATAGGGATGAGACATAACCCTCACCTAATGCTTGCCGGCTCTCCGTTCTTCCTCCTCTCCTTGAGCCCTATGTACTCTCAAGAAGCACTTTGCAGTTGTATCAGCCACTCCTTCATTAAAATAATTCCTTTTTCGCTTTCAAAACTCTCTTCAGATGCCTTTCTTCCACTTAGACTTCATTCAGTGTGCCCGCCAGCACTATCTGCCACCATCTCTTCACTTGATCTTTTTGTTCTTATCCTCTATATTTGGATTAAATTATCTTCTTCTTGGGGCAGAGGTCTTTATTTCCATGTTCATATGAAGGGATATTTTCATGTCCAGGAATGCAGAACTAAGAAAATACAAGCCAAGAAGAAAATGTTTTCAAATTCTACTCTGAAATTTCAGCTGTAATTTTGCTGTTGGGTAGGCAGACTGAAACCACCATTTAAAATTTGCCAGTGTAATCTCCAAAGCAAAAAAAACCCAGCCCCTGGAGCTCAGCAATTAGAAAATGAAAGAAGATTGCTTTCCACAGATATGTTATGATTTGCAAAGATCTAGATATAGGGATGAATAGCTAATTCACACATATTATCATTTTAGAGCCAAATCTACTAAACACACCCCTGACTTGAAAGAAATCTAAGAATAGGAGGCATGTCAATTACTGTAATCCTTAAATTATGCATATCTTTCAAAATCTTCTATCAATGTCTTACTTTTTTCTTCTTAGGTGGTTTCTGCAGTTCCTCCACAAGGCAAAATAAAACATTGGTTTCTTCCAATAAATGTTGTGCCTGAGGGGCTGTTATTTGTTACTAGGAATTAAATAATTTAAGGGATCATGTCTTGTCATACAGACCTAAAAAGAGTTTTAATCCATCAGATCTTGCATCTTGCTTCAGAAGTGATCAGCAGGTAGAGGAAAATGTTCTCCTTCTGTTACCCAGAAGGGAATCAATTATTCAAAAAATGTTAATGTAGAAGGCAAGCAGAGAAAAACTTTCTCCATCAGTAACTTTAAAAAAACCCTTTCACATCTGTCTGTATCAGAAAAATGCAGGTACAAGATGATTTTGGGTTTCTGTTTAAGAATCCTAAAACAAGAGCATCTGTTAGCTGCAAAGGTAATCACTACACAAACATATGGGTATGCAATGAGAAGAAAAATGTATATATCTTCATCTTTTTGTGGCTTATCCAGTAAAAGGCGGGGGCAGCTCACTTGCATAACAAAGGAAGCAGAGCCTTAGGGTGTAGATTTTGAGGATCATTCTCATTCTTGAGGATAAGCAAGTATATAGATTATTCTTAATACAAGGTCTGAATGCACACAATTGGATTTGAGGGAAAATGGAACAGCGGAGCTGCTCCTCCTTGCTTACATGAGGAATTTCTATTTCTCTAACTCTCCTGGTATGCTGGAACAGCCTCCTCTCATTGGATTCAGCCCTGCAGGTGCAGAGATTCTCATGCCTGAAATCTTTGTCCATGGTAATCTTTGGTAAAACAATATTATAATTTTATTTTAAAATAATTTAGATCCTGAAAACACAGGTCACAGGCCAAAAGTCCCTTTCCAAAGCTTCTCAAAGTGTCATGTCACTCCTGCAGGAGGCTTATCATTGATATTTCCTTTACTAATGCCATAAATCCTTTCTTTTCACCTGCAGTCTTATGACTGAACTGAATATGAAACTGGTCAAGCTCAAATGGTCTTTTGAGCTTACAAACTGAGACAGTTAAAGGACAAGAATAACATTGCCACAATCAGGCTCAGCTGCCTTTGGCTCTGTACCTCCACCATCAAACACCTGCTTAGGAATGGGTGAGGTTCCACCCTGGGTCTCGAGCAAGCTCTCCATGGGTCAGAGCCACTGTGCCTCCCACGTTGACAGAAATTAGGCTGTGACACACACTCTGTTTGGGTTAAGCCATGATGATTCATGAGTAAGCAGCATGTCCATGCTCCTGATTGTGACAGGAGTATGACAGAGATTTAAGTCTCCTAATCTCATTTGTTGTTTAGAATAAATTTTTTGTTGGTTTTTTTTTCCCTACAAGATTTTAGGCCATGTTTTTGAGAGCAAATAAGAGCCAGATTGCAACGACTCTGCTTGTCTATGGTAATCAAGCAAATGCAACTGCGTAACACCTCTTTTTGGAGTGTTTGTGCATGTGGTTGTCCATATGCAGGTGTAATAATGAGAAATATCACATTCATGGTCTCGAAGACATCCTCACTCCGTGCAAAAAAAGAGGAAAGACCAGGCATCAACAGAATAGAGGACCAAATCTCATGGTAATTGATTCAGTGTCTGTTTTAACTTTGTTATAATTCTGCTGCCAGATAGGACTATCAATCAAATATTAGTCTAGCAGTGTTTTTTTGTATATGATCTTCAAAATGATGGACTTGAATGATAAATTTGTCTTATAGAGTCTATGGACAGATGGATTTTATGTGATGATACAGGATCAGTGCTATCTGAATATATCCCAAGGCATCCAATTCTTCTGCGGGCTCTGAAGAACTGCAGTCTTTAAGTGTGATCTTAAATTCTTTCTCTTTTTTTGAGATGTAGACCTAAAGAATTATTTAAATGCTGTAATCAGTTGTCAAGAAATACATAACTACAATTAGCAATACAATCTATGGGATGCCATATTCCTTTGCTAGGGAAACACTTCTCATTTGCACATTTTTTGACACATGGGGATATCCTCAGATAGTTTGTAGAGATAAACACCCTAAGAAAGCTCCAGTTTGAGACAAGTCTTGAGGCAATCCACTACAGAATTTAAGGATGCAGATCAAAATGGTTTATATTAGCTAAAAAAGCTTCTCTCAACCCTTGCACATGTGTGTGGGTGTGTTCTAATTAAAGCTTGATGGATAAGGAATAATTTATCCAAGGTCTTTCACCTCCTTTGTCTGTAAATTGTCAACAACAAGATCACAGTTTTCTTGAATTTTTTTACTAGAAATTACTCTTTGGTCCTCACTTATTTCCACTTTTTACCAGTTTCTACCTTTTTTGTATCCTATTTTTCTTTTGTCTTTTTCTCTCTGGACTCTAACCACACGTGATCTATATGTATCACTAACTACCTTTGTACGTGCTATCACTGCATTGCATTCAGACTCTGCTCCAGCTATTTTTTGCTCCTAAAGCTGTGGAGTCATCCAGACCCTGGCAGAATGGATATAAAATGGTGTAAGCTCAGAACGAGAATTTTTTCTGCTTCTTTTGTACTCAGATTATACACTCATAAATACATATGTAGGTGTGAGGAAATTGAAAAAAAACCCCTCAATCCATTGTGGTTCATCTTGTTCTTTCGCACTTAGCTACTAAGGTACT
Organism: Origma solitaria; assembly: GCA_013397895.1. Classification (NCBI taxonomy): domain Eukaryota; kingdom Metazoa; phylum Chordata; class Aves; order Passeriformes; family Acanthizidae; genus Origma; species Origma solitaria. The sequence goes on along the minus strand of VZRL01002503.1, from coordinate 1,129,514 downwards.
GTAATGATTTTGCTAAAGTTGCTATGTTTTTGCTTAATATTTTTCTATCTTGTCATCCTTTTTTCCCAGTTCTCTAATTTTTCCTTTGTTTTTAGTAAAACTACCATTTCTGTAAAGCCACATATTTGCCTGGTAAGGAAGAGCAGTGACAGCTCAGCAATGGCAATAACTCATTTGTATTTCTTTCAGATGCACTAGTCTGTATATTACTCAACTCTGATATTCTGATAATCAAATATTTTATAGTTTGCTATCCCATTCCACCTTTCTGAGACACGTTCAGATGCTGTTACCCCCATGCACAGGGGATCTTTCACCTGTTCACAGAAATTTCAAGTCCAGTGGCAATGCTGGATATTGAATTTGGATATAATGATTTTTATCACTTGGCACCAACACACTCAGAAGATCCTCAGGTAGGCTGTATCCTTGGAAGCTTTGTTATTCTCTTCCAACCTGGAATAAATCCCTTAACTGCAGGTTCAGACTGCAGAATGCTGGATATGCCAACAAAATCATGTGTACATGGAGGGAAAAACAGGAGTGCTGCTATCCCTGGCAGGAAATCACTGTGTCCCAAAAATACTTTTCAGACTTTGGACACACCGCATTTTAGTCTATCAAAAAGATCATATTTGAAATCTCTCTGGTGTCTTTACATTTTCTTAGCATCAGTTTTTTCTTTGAGGAAAAAATTATCCCTTGGGTTTTATGGCTGGCATGGATCCTACTAGGATCCTGCAATCTTTTACTTTTGCAAGAAATGCATGGAAAACACTATTGAACATGAGAGACTGGATAGTAAAACATGATTACATTCTGGAGTTGTTTCTTCAAGTAACAGATGACTAAAATAAAGAAACAAAGTTGGAAGGAAACAACATGGCTAAACCAGTCTATAAACAGGGGAAAGAGGCAGATTTTCGGTTAATTTCAAAGTATTGTTTTTGGTTCGGAGCAGAACAGAATGGTGTTCACAACGATGTGATTCCAGGGAGACTTAGAGAGCCTGTAAGTGGTGTGCACAAAACAAGGGAAGCAGTCCAGTGCTGCTGCAGGCTCCTCACTCTTGTTGCCAATGCACTAGAAAACAACAAACTTCAGGCAAAATCTAAAGTATTGTTAAACTGTAAAAGGGCAAGAGGAAAACAGAAGTGGCAAACCTCTGACTCTCTGAACTGTAGCAACGGTACTAATGCAACACTGAAGCCTCCTGCATCCAGTTCTGAAAGGTTTTGGTCTTCCAGCTGCTGAATTTTGTTAGATTGTTTTGTGAGCAAAACTAAAACATGTAAAGCAAACCCCTGAAAAGACTGTCTGCTCCAAAAATAAGTATGACAGCTTTATTGCTGTACACCAGGTGGGGAAACCCTAGGACAGATGACTTGCAAAAAATACGTATTTCTTCCATTTTCTGTTCCTTCATTACAATCCTCTGTGAAAAACTAAACAATCCTTAAAAACATGCTTCTCTGCTTTCTATATTAGCAACCACGTAACTTGTGACTTCTGCTACCTCACTTCCAGGTACCTGCTTTGAACACATTAAAAGCTATCAGCATACCCTTCCCCACTGCCCCGCCCCCATCCTGACAATCAGAGCCATTTTAATGTTTTGTGAATCGTTGCATTATTTAGTTGCTGGTGTCACTAGAGTGCTGGTAGGTTTTAATCAACCATTAAAATACACTTACATGCTTCAGAGCACGTCGGTTTCTTATCTCAGGGTCTGACTCTAGAAACAAAAATAACCCTGAAACACTTGGGTTAAGTATAGTTATGCAAAGCTTTGCTTCCTGTATGGCAGAGGCACCAAAAACATTGAAACCTCTTACTTCTTCTAGCTTCAGTGCCTGTGGGCTATGTTGCATACCTAGCTTCACTCAAAGCTGGTTTGTCTACTTTTCTGAGGGAGGTGAGAGCTGCCTAAAGGGCACAGCTTTCTTGGCAAAGCCACAAGTTATTTTTTGTTGGTAAGAAATGAGAGATGCAAGTTAATACCCAATACCCAGGTGCATCTATTGTTGTGGTTCTGAGTTGCCTTACAGTGACCAAAGTTCTACCAGGTAAAATAGCCAAACACTGGTTGTGTTGGGTTACCCACCTGTATCATGAGGTAATTCTCCTGACTTTACTGGAGCTTGCCCTCACAAAACCAGGTGTTTACCTGGCAGCAGAAGAGTAGGTAAGCCGGCTGCCTGGATAGAAAAACTGCACTGTAAAAGGCTGCCAGTGGGAAAACCCTGCCTGGATCTGCTGCAACACCTCCTGTTCAGGGCTGAAAGACACCAAAGTGTTCTACATCTCCATTCTGTCCCTGCAGCCCAGAGTCACCCCTGAGCTTTGTCTGCTGCTGTGCAAATGTGTGTCACCTCACCGCAGTCACTGTCCTCTAGGCCAGCACCTCGACCTTCTGATGAGCACAGCGGACTTGCTTAAAATGATGGGGCTTCCAAAGGAGTCTGGAGGATTTTGGCCACAGGTTTTCTTTGGGGATGCATTCTTCTGCTCTGCAACTGGGGCACAGGAGCAGGAAAGGAGGTGGGTACTGTTCTCCAGAGGGGACACACCTGCAGATGGTTTGCCTGTCTTTGAAACAATGAAACCAGAGTGTGACATCCACGTTCCATTTTCATAGTCATTGACACTTCCCATTTTGTTACAGTGGGGTTTCCTATTGCCTTTTAGGCACGATTTCTGTGTTCGGCAGAGTTGGGTACTGCCGGGACCTGGTCAGCTTTAGCAGTGCCTGGTGCTCATGGAGATTCTGGCTTGCTTTGCTTCTTGGTGTAAGAATGCTGTGCATGATGTGTCAGACTCTGCCATGGAAAGGACAGTCTTGCTTGAGCCTTGTGAGACCCACAGAAGGCAGCAACCCAGCCTCTTTGCTCCCTGGCTGGGGCTGGGGGAGATTCAAGCAGGAACAGAAAGCAGGGAAAACAGCAAAGTGTGATCAGACCAGGGCATCAGCTTTGTAATGCCATTTACTGTAATGGTGGAGAGAAGCATCATGAAGGCACATTGTCTAGATCACTCTTTTAAGTCAAAAATCCACCTTGGCAGAAGCCAGCCCCCACTTTGATGTTCAACTCCACTCATGCCCACTCTTGCTTTTGGACTGAGCTCTTCAGGATGGCCATGTGGGGGACCTTCCTCACTTGGTGTGGGCACTGATGTTAAAAGGTTAGTCACTGTTTAATGGATGTATTTAATTGTTTATCAGGATAAGCAAGGGCAGGACCCTATCTTAAATGTGCTGTTTCACCCCGTCTCCACTGAACACCTCAGAAACCTCCACTCTTGGTGCTTATTTTAGGCACTTGAGGGAGGCAGCTCCATAGATTTTGCTTGCTGTACTGCATCAGAGGCACTCACAGCACTGTAACCTAGTGACAATACTCTAATGCTAATACGTGAACAATAATCTGGGATTGCTTTAAAATGTATATCAATGATAAACATCTATTTTTTACAGACAGCATTTGTGACAGCAGCTCTATTTGTGTTGGAGTAGAGTTAAGTGGTCTGTGAAGATGCTGGCCCAGTATAGGATGAGTCCCATGTTGCTTTAGACTGGCAGGCTTTTAAAAGTCTCTTGGGCCAAATTCTTTACTTCTTTGCACCTTGTATCATTAATTCCACCAGAGAAAAATCAATTCTATCACAGCAGTCACTGTGCAGTGTACCCCTGACTTAGCATAGCGAGAAGTGATCAGGAGTCTGAGCTGCACTGCCTTTAGTCTTCTCACAACTTAATTCTTCACCAGCTTACATCTTTCTTCACTGTCTGTTCAAGAATTAGTGGCTAATAATGCAATTAACCACTGACACACACTCTATCTTAATTACAAGTGAGTAATTGTGGCAGACTGCCAAAAAGGAAAAGTTTCAGGCACCCCTGAAAGTAACATCACGCCTTTGAGTCTGATTACTACTCTTATTGTGAGTGTGTTCTGCATTCTCACTCTTCATCACTTTCCCAATTCAGATTAGCACAGCTATTTGAAAAGTAATACAGACCACTATTGAAAACAATGGTTTGAAAAATTGCAGTAAACCAATAAGTAACAAATTGCACACCCTTTCATCTGAGTCTTGTTTAAAGCCAACAGGAATGTGAACTTACTTAGAATAAGCATTTTTTAGGGAGTCAAAGATTTCTGCACCAGCGAGTTGGTAGTGTCAATTCAATTGCCACTGTTGTTGGTTGGACTCAGGAGGCTACTTTATAAATATAAAAATGGACCCTAATTACTGGTATTTTTACCACCTACCACAGCTCTTCAAGAAGATACTTGCTTAGCATGACATAGCAAAGCGCTTTAGTGCAAGTCTAACTAAAGGCATGTGAATATTCCCAATGAAATGAACAGGTCTTTAGTATGTTGTGAAGCACCTACTGGGTATGGAAATCATTGTTCCTAAAACAGCGCATTTTCATCACAGAATTTAAGCTTTAATCAATGTTTAATTATAAAGGTTTCTATTTCAGGCAGTTTATAGTTAAAATGCCAGTATCCGTGTGACTGTTTCACAACAGACATTTAAGTGACTGTGCAGAGGGAACACATCATACCGCATAAGGCAACCCACGTCTGTAATTAATAATGCGTTTTGTGGAGCCTGTACTTAATCGAAACATAAGAGAAAATTGCTTCAGGAAACTAAAACAGGCAGAGATGCACAGCAAGCACTTACGGTGGTCTGAGCCATACGAAAAGCAATAAGAATATGAAATGCATCCATATGGTTTAGATAAGGGGAAGCAAGTGTTCCCAGTTAATGACACACGCTCAGCGGAGAGCCGCTCCTCCTTCTGCTGGGGAGGCAGCGTCACCTTGAGCTCGAGCAGCCAGCAGGGCCCCTCTTCTGAGAGCACACACCAGCGCTTCCAGATGTGGAGCTCTGTAGTCAAGGCTACTGTGTTTGATTTTTAACTCCAGCCCTCGGACGCCGGGGAGGATTCCCTTGGCCCGGACTGTCATTCCCCATAGGATTCTCATGCCATAGTGAGGCGAGGTCAAGAAAAGGCCAGAAGGAGGAACTGGACTTGATGAATTGCAACTGTTGCTGCTTCAGTCACCCAGTGCAATATTACCATGGCAATAACAATTTGTAAAATACTCCCCAAATTTGTAGCTGGAGCTAATCCTGAAAGCAAGCGGTGAGCTCGGCACGGTTGGGCAGCTGAGGGATGGAGCCAGGCAGGCGGCTGGGGTTTGAAACTCCTCAGCGGTGCCCCGCCGGGCTGCTGCCGCAGCTCCCAGCTGGAGACACTTTGGAAGGCTCTGCATTACCCTTGTCTTTCAAAGAACAAAAGCAACCAAATGCAAAGCAGCAGTTCTTTACGTTCTGCTTTCTACGAAACATATGGTAGAGTCTCCCATAATACCATGTGGTAATGCGGCTAATAAAAACCCTGAATATTTGCAAATATACATCAAAAATCAGCATGTTATTGACCTCAGCTTTTCAAGGTCTTTTAAAAGTGCACCAAGTATCACATTGTGTATTCCATGAACAATCTTAACTCTCAGTCCTTCCTCTGGTTGGAAAACTGCTTGGTGTGAGGTAGCAAGGAGGCTTTTGAAATTCATTGCCAATTCGCTATCAAGGAGACCTTTAGGTGAATCAGATAAAGGCCTCACTGGATCCCTTAAAACCAGACTTTGCATGTGCATTCAATTATTTTGTGTGAATGCAATGAGTAAGAATTGAATTAAACTCCCCTCCTAGCCAATATATCTTACCATTTTCTGGTCTAAGAGGGATGGTTTGAGAAAAGTCTGTGGGGTGCAGAGAAAGAAGAAAACAATGTAATATTTTATGAAATCTCTGATCATGTATTATTCGTTTCTGCTTCATAAACTACTGGTTTGATAGTATCTTCAGGCTATTCTCCTGATGGATGAGATAGGATCAGCCAAACAGGGAGCAGAGCCAATGTTACAAGACCCTAGTAATCATGGGCAAAATCAATTTTGAATGAATTGTGTGTGCAACACACACATACGCAACAAAAAGAACTGAGCGTTCTTAATTGATTAAAAAACAAAGACTCAAGTTGCTACCCTCATGAGCAAAAAATGTTAACTATGTTTGGGTAATTAATATATCTGGTGAAATTTCAAACTAAATGCAGCTGTTATACAACCACAAAAAGCGGAAGATTTGTGTATGACTGCTCACTCAGCTTTATTAATTGATACTGAAAAACAAATACTGTTTACTGTGTTTATGGAAAATGGAAACTTTGACAATAAATTCAGTTTCATCAACAAGATTTTTCTGATGAAACTTTACTTATCAAACTGCAGCTTAGCATTTTTTTGTCCATCTTTTCATTTGGAGAAAATGGGGGGTTTGAGTAGATAGCATAAAACAGGATCAGATTCAGGACATTACAGTAGATCCTGATATGCATTTAGTCACCTTAAGGGAAGTCAGAATTATTTAAAATATGAACTCCTGCATTGAATGGAGTCCTTAGCAGTCACAGCCAGAGGAATGCATTTTATAAACATCAAGTGGTATTTATTTCTGAAAGAGTTTATGCTTTAAAGGGCTATTTTTGATAGTCATTGTTCCTAGTACATGAAGAATAGAGAAAAATATGCTTAGTTTTTTCTGGGGTTTTTTTTGCATGGCGATACAATATATGATCAAGTAAATAACGATGTTTCTAGAGGGATAGAAAATGTATCTCAGCTCAGAGCCACACAAAATCTTGTAAAATTTTTTTGGCCTAATAAAAACTATGTGATGAATGTATGGAATTCAGAGAACATATTTATCTTGGAAGCTCTTGAGATCTTGTTCTTGTGTTTCTCTGGAAAGTATACAGCATGCTTATTTTTTTTTTTTTGGTGTTACAGGATAGGACAGGTACTGGGAAGCACTGATGAAAACAGAGGTGAGAGAGGACCTTGAGGCACTGAGGGCTGCAGTTTATTAAGAGGACTACAGAAATAAAAAAATCTGTGGTACATTTGAACCCCTATAATTACTTCAGGAGCAATTTTATGGCAAGCAACTCAGACTGCACTCCATATCACTCTGTGTATATTTTGTTGTAAGTTGTGATGTTTCCTTTAAAGAGCCAAGGGACAGAAGCGAGGGCAGGGATAGTCATAGTCACCCTGCTCTGCATCAAGTGCTGCCTCACCTTCATGACTTTTCAAAGCTTCACAAAGATGCTCCACCTCCATCAGGCCTGAGGAGTCCCATGGAGGTACAGCAGTGAGCAGATCCTCCTCTGCAACTCCACATGGCAAAAACCCAAACACAGCACAAACAGTTGCTGGCAGCAATTTCAAGGGGCCAAATTTTATATCCCATCGCACTCCAGGGTCTAAGAAAAAAAAAAAAAAAAAGCAGCATTCAGGTCCTGCAATTTTATTGCTAGAGGTTTTATTGGCTGCCCTCTAGTGAGACCTCTCAGTGGCACAGTCTCTAACCTCGCTGTAGGAGTTGGCTGGGCAGGAGTTGAAATGCTGTGTTCAACCTCCTTCTCTTGGTCTGTGGTATTTAGATCTGCAGCATTTCCTTCCTCAGCAGTAGTGATTAGGCACGGGACACATGTGGGGGCAGGAAAGAGGGAAGTTCTAACCTGGGAATTTCTTGGCATTGTCAGAATGACAATTAAAGGGTGATTTTCTCATTAAAAAGATGGGCAACAGCATGTAGTAAGTTTCCACAGTTCTTTACATTCTAAGATTTAACGATGGATGATTTTTAATTGTTATCCATGAAAGATCATCTTAGCCAAGCGTTTTAAAGTCTGGTTTAGCTAGCTAAGTGTGATACTTATTATAGGCCACCATTTCTTAGAAAATCTGTCTTGAACATAAATGACTTTTGCCATTTCAGGTGCCTCAAAACCCCTGTGAAACTGTAATATTCTCAGAGCCTTTGCAGTCACACCTTCCAGCATGCTCTGAGTTTCTAGGTATCCTTACCCAGCAAAACCTGTGCTCAGCACGAAGTTCAGGGGTCCTCGTGCTCAAGGCTGGAGCTAGTCAGACCTATGCCAGTGGAGGAGTGGATCTGCAAAGTCAGAGGAGCCAACTTTACTGCTTCCACGCCTGGACATGCTGCTAGCATGTTTGCTTTAGCTCACGTTTGACTTGAGAAATAAAGAGAAAAGCTTGGGCTACATGAAAGAGGCTTGGTAACTCTGGGAAAGGAGACAAAGGCTCTTTCTTATGAGTTGCTTTCAGTTCCTATGACCCACATTTTCGTACAAGAATGCAATTTCCCAACACACATCTGATGTGCAGAGGCTGTTCTTGAACCCACAGCTGTAAGGGTTGCATGCCCTGTTGTTTTATTTCTCTCCAGTGCTACATTTCCCCCCCTCCTGACTCCTTGCTCAAGCTGTACCTACATGGAAGGATCTGAGCATCCACGAGAATGATGTGTGAAGTGCACCTATTTTAAGAAGGGCCTGCATCAGCACTGGCACGTTTTCTGTGTTAGTGTTGGAAAGGATGGGTGAAAACTGTATGATCAGAAAGTTGGACAAAGCCACTTGCTCACCACGTTTGGCAACTTACAAAAATATTATTTTATAGCACTTCCAGTTTTGTTTGCAATGATCACAGTTTGGCACATACCCTCTACCACAGCAGGCAAAATGCTATTAAACTGTGTCAGACTTCAGAGAAAAATAATGGAATTTTTCTTCCATAAATCATAAAACTCTGAGTCTTTGCAATCTTGTAATGGTCTTGTAATCCAAGTCCCTGCTTACATTACTTTATCTTTATGAAGGTGATAAAGAAAATATAACATAGTGTACTTTATTATAAATTATAATTTTATAAGCATCAGAAAATGCAAACTTGCAAAGCTTTTGTTCATGTTTAGGTATTCACATACTTAAGTGCCAGCAGATGTTCAATGATCAATAAAATGTAATTTATATACATTATTCTGAAGCATCCTTGATCATAAATACAGGCTGGGAATGTCTAACTTCACTCTGAGTAAGAAAGATGATAATAGACTACGAACTTGCAATATGGAATGCTATTGTGTAAGTTTTACTTCAGCTCTAGAAACAAAACACTTCTTGATTTTCATTGAGACTGCTGGGACAGAGCCATGATTTAGAACCTAAACTGTAATTGTATGGAAACAGCAAGTGGCTAAAATTAACTTCAGCATTGTCAGGCATGGTCGACCAAAAAGGATCTTGCTTGTCATGGTAAACTAAACATCCCCAGAGGCTATGGGCTTTATAATAAGGTGTCCCTGAATTGTGGTGTTTACATTTGCAATGATAAACAAACATACCTTTATTGGGGAGTGACCACTGATTCACACGGAGATCATAGGAAATCAGGTCTAAAGATGTGCTTCATTTCAGAGCTAACTCTGCAGAGCAAACACTGGGAGTGTAAGACAATGCATATGAGCTCGTACCCATCTCAAGGGTATGATCAGAAGAACAAACTCTTCTGGAACCAGGTGCCTGTCAGATGTGATAGAAGATGGTTCAAAGTGGAGAAAGAAGGATCAGTTTTACACACTTCGTGTGTTAAAAAAGAAAAGATGAAATGAACAACAGAAGCAAAAAAGGTAAAGTGATATATTGTTTTCCTTTTTCCTGTCCTTTCACTGCACTTTGTCGGCAGAAGTAGCAAACCCAGCAGAATTAGACAAGAATAGCAAGAGACCAGCCCATTTCCCGAGATGTAGAGTTACTTCAGTGCTGAAATTACAATTTCTGTCTTTCCTGGTCTCTGCACTTTACTCCCTGCCTTGGATACAAAAGGGGCATTTGATCAGTCGGGGGTTTTAACTTTGCTTACACAGTGGCCAGACTCACGTTCCTTCAGTGCGCAAAGCCAGCTCTGGGGCTGCTGCTGCCCATCCCCTGCCAGCATGGACACTGTACAAAGCTGTTCCCCTGCGTCAGTGAAGAATTTGCATTCAGGAGAAACAGGTTAGGCCGGACACTTTCCAACTGTAAGCTCCTATAAGAACAATCGTGTATAGTTACAACCCCCAGGTAATTTTTCAAAGTTACTTTTCTCTGTAAACTCCAATTTTTTTTTCCAAATATAATCTCAAATTACTTTCTCTTTTGTTGAAACCCTTCGCCTTCATTGGTAGCTATAGTTTAAATTAAAAAGAAACCAGCCTGCAGGATTGGTCTATAAATCTTTGCAACTTACATTATGCCTTACATGATGGAGAAACTAGCCTTATAATTATTTTATTTTCCTACTTAAAGCTGATTTTTTTAGATATAACAGAGCTTATGTTACTCTTGGTTAAGACTAAGTCTATGAGAGCACAACCATGAAATTTTCAGCTGTAAATTTTCTTAGTATAAGACTCCTTTGAAACATGATAAATTGTGGAGCTTAGAGACATTCTTTCTGAGATGTTTATTTTTGTCATATAATCCTCTGAAAGGGTGTATGTTGTAATTTCTGGTTAAATCGTTCATGTACAGGCAGCGTCTGTATCCAGTTCTACATAATATCTGTCAACAAATTCATTACTGATGGTGAAAAGAATTTTCTGCCAACACATTTTTTTTTCTCGCTTATCCAGCTACAACCCTTCTTCCATTCCAAAAGTTGTCCTGATTCAGAATTCACAAACTCAGTTGACACTTTACTGCTAACAATACTGGGCTTTTAATTGGGTTCCTACTAATTCTGTGCACTAAGACAGCACTGCTAGGGTTTTCTTAATCATGTAGTGATGTACTGTTCAGATATTTGTACCTAACCCACCTGTCACAGATTTCCCTTCTCGAGAGGCTGTGGTATAATTTTTTTCCATATAATTCTCCTGCCAAGCAGTCTCCTGAGCCTCCCCACATGCTAGCACATTGATAAGGGCTTTCACACTGAAATGAAAAACACATCCTTTCCCAAAAGCACCAGCATATGCTCTTGCTGGAGCAGTCTGAAGCGCATACACATGAATGTCATGATGCCCTTGAGACTGCGACCTTGTTTCTGAAAAATGCACTGCAGGAAGTTAACACAAAGAGAGAAGATCCCCGAGTGGAACCCCAAGTTTCTGTGCAGAGAAGGTCTCGCTGCTGGTTCAGCAGACAGCCCTCCTCCTGTTGCATTAGTACTGAACCAGCATCCTAAAATGTGAAGAGACACTTTTTAAAGATATGCCGTCTTCAGCTTGCTGCTGTTAAATGTCTCCTTATGTCACAGTCATTTACAGAACTCCTCCAACCACTCTCTGTGTATGTGTGTGTGTTATTGATATCCATTTAATATGCTTGCATGAATAATAAAAAATCTTAGAAAGCCCTTTCATAAGTCAGTTTTTAAGGCAGAGATACATCTTTGAGACAACATTATTATTTAACAATTCTTATTAAAACAAACTTAGTTTTACACTTGAGAGGGTTTGGTCATGGTTAGCGTCAAGAATTATGTATCTCATATTTTCACATATGTATCTTTTACTGGTTAAACTGAGCAAAAGTTACGGACATAATTCTTGGTGAGAACACAGCTGACAAAAACAGGACACGGAGCCAAGTGAAGAAATATGATTTTCACCACAGTAATAATTTCTAGGTGTTCTGATACACATCTGGAAGCTGTAGTTTGGATGTAAAGATTTTGCCTGTATTTTTTAAAGGCGTGCTTCTTAGAGTATTTTGCCAATTCTGCACGTTTTGCTATTGATCTATATGGACCAGTGCACTTGAAACAGACTTTTTCATTGAGCTACATTCCCAGAACAGCACCACTACCATTCATGTAGGTTTGTGTCCAAAGGCTGGGCTCCTCTCATTGCCCTCAGCTCCAGGTGCATGTGGCCATGTGTCACAGCTGGCACCGTGTGCCTCCTTGGGCTCTGTGGGACCTTCTTGTGTAAATAATTGCCGATAGCTGATAAACGGGTACTTTGCATTGTGCCAGTGGAAGGGTTTTGTTAGCATTTCCTTTGATCGTTTCATAAGGAAACTTCTGTTATTTACCTAGGAGGCACTCACAGTAATATGTTCATTTACTAAGTCGGCACATAAATGTTCAAGCTGCTCTGCCTCCAAACTGCGGATGTGCTAAATGCTCCCTGTGTCTGGAAAAAGTCACACCGGGGAGAGATGTGCCATCTGCAAATCATTTTCTGAAAAACTCCAAAGAGTAAGGGACTCTCATTTGAAAATGCTTTTATTTGAGAAATCAATGTGTCCTCCTTTTGATCCTGAAATGCCTTGGGCAGAAACATTTGAGCTTCCTCTTTGGAAAAATACTTCTTATTTTACACAGCTGTCTAAGGTTTTGATGGTGAAATTCATTCTCTGCTCTGGTGAAACTTCTAGTGATAAGGGGAAGAAAGAGTGTAAACTTCAAAGGCAAAAAAGACAGAGGTCTTCCTTTCCAGGCCTTTTAGTGTATAGAGTCTATAAATCCTCCCCATTTCTCTAGATAAAGGTGGTTGAGACCCCAAAATGGTGCTGCTGTCACTCATGAAGTCTTTGAACACAATCTCATGAGCTGTGCATGGAGTGAGGCAGAGGTGAGCTGACCTTACTCTCGGTGCCCCTCATTGCTGAGATGCCTCATCCCTGCATCCTGCAGGCTGGGTAGTGGGAACTGCTCAGTCAGCAAAACATTTGCTGCTTCCTTGGCCCTTAACTGGACCTCTTGATTGCCGAGTCAGTATTCTGCTATCACCAGAAGCCCCTGCTTTGTACTTACCTTTGAACGAATTTAGCTGTTTTGGTCTCTGCGCCAGTGCAAGTCATGCATGCAGAGTGCTTGTACAAACAATGGCTCGGGTCTTCAGCATCTTTCCTTGGCATCTTTACCCTGAACAATTGTCTCCTGAGCACAGAAATTCCCTACTGGGCTCTGGGCAGCTTCACATGGGGCTGGGGGGGGGTGCGAACTACATCCTGCTACTTTAAATTGTCCAAATTCCTCCAAAATTATTCAAGCCTCCTATGAAAAACCACAAGCAGGTGACCTAACTGTTCTTATATATCTGTATCATCTTGATGAAATGTCACTGGACTTACTCTGCAGCTCACTGGGCTGGAGCAGCTCAGCTCACAAAGCTGGCAGACAGTTATGCACAGTTTTTTGTTGGCTTTAACTTTCTTGTGGGCTCCTGAGTTGAGAAGATCTATGGTTGGTTCCACTGGATGCCAGACCTGGCACTAGGGTAAGTGGACAAGGAAATTGGAGCCAGGAGCAGAACTGAGAAGAGGGAACAGGACCTTCCCATTTTGGCATCAGCAGCAATCAGATTTGGTTTAATCCTTTTGTGGGTCTTCACACTAAGATCTGAGGCCTTCTGTAGACAGTGGGGGAATGTAAGTCCTCTGGACAGTGACTGGGAAGCACAAGTTCTCTATGCCAGCAGGTCCTATGCTCATCTTATGGAGGCACTCTTTTCAGAACATTGTCAAAATAAAGAGAGGATTTTCACTTTTGGACTTCTCTCATTCTCCAAAAGATTGGAGGACAGAGACCTACTGTGGTAATGACATAAATAAAATTTTTAAAGACTTCCCTAGCTGAAACTTTTCATTTGTTTGAGGTTAATGTCATTGCCAACAGAGCCAAACAAACAGTACACGCTTCTCTCACTCTCCAGGATCTTTATTTGCAGTATTGCAATGCACAAGATTCAGAGGCAGAATAGCAAATTGCAGCTTGCCAGTATGAAGTGTTACTCTCTCTCCCTCAGACAGCATTTGTATGTTTTGCAAACAGCACTAAAAAAGCCGTTTACAAATCTGTAAAATCTGTAAAATCTTACCTGTAAGTAGCAGATTCTGCATTTGTTCCCTTGATAATGCCTGAAGATAAAAAGAAGGCAATACTGACTGTGGTAGAAAATAGACGCTCCAAACCAATGAGGATTTATTTAGAAAACAGATTTCAAGTTGTTCTGGACTCATACAGCCTCCTATAGCTTCACCTCGGGACATCAGATGGCTTCATTTCCTGGCATGGAGATTAGCTGGCTGACTCTCTCAGTAAGAACATTTGATCTGAACTCCCAAACATCCTGATTAAGAGCAGAAAATACTCCACAGAACACATGTACTCTGCAAAATGGGGAGATTAGCAATACGGTCCCCACTGTGAGAACTGCCATCGTGCTGATCACACTGTCCTGATATGCAGGAGTGGCTTCTGGAGCAAAAGAAGCCAGGAACACAGCTGACCTTGCTAAGGGTTCATTCTGGCACCCTTGAGCAATGACATTTTGAGAGATGCTTAACCACAGGTTTCTGAGACCTGTCTGAAGCATACCTGCAGTGCATCTAAATCCCATTTAAATCTTCAGATGGCTCTTCCTTATGAGCACCTGGCAACACAATTTAAACTTTTAAAATTTTACTGCAAAATATGCAATCGATGAAAAATGCATCTCTTTACTGTGTCCTTGCTAGCCACCTTTCAGAAAGGTGGGGAGCTTACAAAGTTTATTTTGCAGTGCTGCCACAGAACCACTTCCAAGAAGACAAATTTCCAGTAGGACCTCATTTGAATACCATTCCAATTTCCAGTTTCTGTTGAGATCACGTATTTCAGAGTTTGCTTATTGGAAGTTTGGGGATTTGCCTGCAGTTATGTTTGGTATTTCATTTTTCTGCTGTAGAAAGAAATGGGGTGGGGTGAAGGACATACTTGGCAGCAAGAACTTCTTTCCAAAACGTAGCATGCGGTAAGAAGTGCCTGGCCCTGAACATGCCTTGAGAAGCAGTCCCCTTGGGGTGATCCTATATCACTTTATATGACTCTGGTGCTTCTGTTAGCAGCATCTTTATTTTGTCTCACTTTGCAACACCAAACAACCTTAATGGCAGAAGGAAATGATTTATTCAGCAAGAATTATGGCAAGAGGTTTAGTTATGAGATCAGAAACAAAGGCTGTAGGTAGGGCAGGTGTGAAATATGATTCCAATCAAAGTGTAAAAACTGGATATCTTGGCAACTGCTTATTCCAGTTTACTTGGGAGACTTGAGGTATTTTTTCTGTCATAACCTGGGCTGCTATCTCCCAGCAGCACCCTAATTTCTGAGGCTTTGTGGAAGGCTGATCTGGGAATCGGTCACTCATGTTGCTGCTGTGCCTTGGACTCTCCCCTCCTGGGCAGAAATTTCCCTGCTGCTGTACCAGACCTGGACGGCCTCTCTTACATCTACCAACTCCCACACATGCACAGGCAGCTGATTTTTCCCTCTGTCTCCCTCATTTGCTTTGAATGCTACTTCCTGGTTCATATTTACTACTGACACAGCCCACTTGCCACGTGGGCTAGAGAGTCCCTGCTCTGGACTACACAAGCAGCTCCCCACAGCAGCCTTGTTTCAGCCTGGAAAGCTGAAGTGCAAGCTCCCCTGTGCTCAGCTCATACCCAATCCACCGGTGGGGCAATTCCATTTTCACCCCATCTAAACTGTTCCCTTATACATTTAAACTTGAGTTGCAGCTTCTGACATCTGATATTTGATACTGTAGGGGATATCAGTTATACACGTACTCTGTAAAGTTCACAAAACCGTACTGTAAGCTGGCCAGCTCTTTATGAAGCCCATATGCACCACATGGGCAAAGCAGCTGATAAAGCTGGGGACAAAGGTACTTTGTCCAAATTCCTGATGGCCTTAGAGGTCCTGCCATCCACCTTTCCCAAACCACAACAGCAACACAAAACACCACACCAGGGACACTGTCCAGGTGTCTTCACCATGCAGCATAAAGCCTTTCAGGCTCCTTTCTCACTGGAGACCCTGGGTGAGGACACACAATATGCCTGCTCAAAAGCTCTGAGAAGACTCCTAGCAGTTTCTCCCCACAATCAAACTCTCTGTTCCGCTCCTCTATCCATTTGTTTGCACCCTGCAAATATGCTGGCACATTCTGGCACAACAATTCTCGCAGCTACATGGTGACCCGGATCGGAGAACTGATCCGAGTTAAAAATAGCTCAACAAAAGAAAAGAAAAGGTTATTTTTAACCCAGTTGAGATCCCCAGTCCAGTTTTAGGGGTAGTTGTAGTGCCATGGGGAGGGTGCAGCGCGGGACCCACAGAAAGTGGCAGTGGTGAAGGGAGAGGTAGGAGCTGCCCAGGCCACCTCTGCTGCTGGGCAACATCTTTGTTATCCCACACTGCTGTCACAGCACGAAGGACCTGCAGCTCCTCTGCAAAGTGCATCAGCTGAGCTGGTGCTTGTGAGCTGACAAAGGCAAGGATGTAGGATGACGTTCAGCCAGCCTGGGCAGGGAAGGCAAGTCTGGCAGGTGTACCGAGGGTTTTCACAATCCCTCGCCCCCTTGAACTCGGCTCCCGTGGCAGCGATGGTGACTGTGTCAGGTAGCTGTAATGGTCTGAAGGTGGCCC
Source organism: Origma solitaria (assembly GCA_013397895.1). Lineage (NCBI taxonomy): Eukaryota > Metazoa > Chordata > Aves > Passeriformes > Acanthizidae > Origma > Origma solitaria. The sequence continues at coordinate 1,113,156 of VZRL01002503.1, read as the reverse complement.
AGTACCTGTGTATACAGACACATAAATAAAAAAGCCTCTTGTGCTCTTAGTGCTCCTTTTCTTCCACTGCAGATTGTGAAACATAAAACAAATTAACTGCTTATACAACCCTACAGTCTCACATTTCTGAGAACCTCATAATGCTTATAGACAATTGCTAGATCTTCGAGACTCAGAAGAGAAGAATGGTCCAGATTGTTGCTCCACACTGACAGAAATCAGGATTGGCTTTGTACACTGATTTCCACCTGTTTGAGACTGATGTGGGTAAGGAGAAAGACCAGGAGTGCTGGCAGAGAGAATCCTCACTTCCACTTATGCTGGTGCATTTGTGTGAGCTGCTTTTCAAGAGTTCAGAGATAGCTGGCTGCAAACATCCTTTCCCTTTAGCCTTTGAATACACACACTATTAATGAAGTGATTTTCATCTGATATATCTAACAGGCAGGTATTTCCTTCCTGCCCTTCCCCTCCCTCTTTTGGAGTGACTGCATAGCTTCTTTTTGGCATATGTACTTTATATACTGTGTTCAAAGAACTATATAAGAGCAACAGCATGACAGGCAACCCATAAAACATGAAAGGGCTGCTCACATCACCCTGTGTGTCGAGCTAATGCTACCCTCCAGCCATATGCAACCATTATATGTAGCAATCATTAAAAACTGCTATAAAATGCTTTGTAAAAAATAGGCTTGCCTTAGCAAGGGATGGCACAGATAATATAAAATAGAAAGGTCCTTCTCTTCACTGCCTGCTGCAGTATTATTGCATAGGTAAGTATGCAATATTACTGTAAATATAATACATATGTATTGATATATATGTACAGTATTACAGTATATTTATCCTCAGAAAATTAGTCACTTCTTTCTTAAAGCAGCAGGCAAAGATCTCTAACTTTTTCTTTCATACTAGAACTAAATGGGTTTCAATGGGATTTCTTTAAAACTGTTAGAAAAGTGAAAGCATCTGCAGGTTTTGGAAAGTGAGCTCCTTTCAGAAGATACAGCCATAAATGAAGGCTTGGAAAATAATATTGAAAAAATGTTACTTTGTATGGCAAAAGGAAATGTGTGTGATCACTTCACTAGTAGGTGAAATTTATTATGGCAGCTATTACAAAACCAGATGTTGGGACACACCATTTTCACATGAATATGAAATATTGGAATTTTTTTACAAGGTATTGATAATATCTATTACCTCAATAGCTCAGGCATTTCCAAATGAACACAGAAACACAGACAATAAGGCTTGTAGGGACCTGTGAAAATCATCTAGTACTTATCCCTGTGCCTCAGTGGTTTGCATAAATGAGTTTTAGAAGCTTCCAGCTCAGTACTTAGCTACCCTTACAGTTAGAAGGTTTTTTTCTAATGTTTAGCTTCATTCTTTCATCATTTTAAGCCCATTATTCCTTGTCATGTCCTACATGCTCATGGGAAACAGATACTCCCATTCCTTTTTGTAGCATTCTATAAAATACTTCATGACTGCTATTTTGTTCCTCAGAATTTTTTGTCTAGATGAAACATCCCCAATTTTAAGATCTCCAAATCCAACTCTTCTCCATTGATATATATGTTCCTTGAAATGCATTTCCTAAAACTGAACACAGACCTCCAGCTGAGGTTTTATTAATGCTGAGTGGAATATTATTTCAAATGTCCTATAGACAATAATTTCCTTTATCCATCCCACTGTAATATTTATCTTTTTCGTAACAGTGGTTCCTTGTTGACTCCTATTCCTACAGCAAACCACAGATCCTTTTCTTCAGAATTCTTCTCTACCCAGTTAATCCTTATCCTTTCTTTGTGCAGTTAATCACTATTGCCTTAATCATTTTGCAGTTGCAAAATCTTGTTAATTCCATCTTATTTCTAGGTAATTTTTTTTTGTTTGCCAAGACCCTCCTCAGTTCTCCTCCATCCTTCCAGCTTTCCAGGTGTGCATCTATAATATTAATGCATGCACAGTTTTCCACCTCACAAATAAAAATGATGAAAAAGCACCTTAAGACACTCTCAAGAACTAGTAAATACTTCCTGAGTAGTTTTCTGGCCAATTGTGTCCCTACCTTTTGGTGAGGGTTTTGCTGTTGTTGCATATAGGGACGGGTTTTTTTATGTTTGTTTATTTGTTTTGTTTGGGTTTTTGGGGGGTATTTTGTTTTTTTTTTTAGTTTGTGGTTTTTGTTTTTTGTTTTGTTTTGTCTGTTTGTTTTTGTTTTTATTTACTTAACTGGCCCTTTTACAGAGATTTTACTAAAGCCATGAAATATTCCTTCTCCCTATTCACATGGCTGCACCCGACCAAAAATTTAGTTGCTTTGGTCCTATTTGTCCTTAACAAATAATTGGCAGCTATTATTTATCTCACTTTTTTATTGTAGCTGCTTGTAAATAATTCCAGTATTTTTCTGGGGTTTGAATTTTGGCTGACCCCATTATCCCTTTTAAGCTTCTTCTTTAAACAGTCATCTCTCTTTCTTCGTGGTGCCCAGAGGAAAAAATACTTATAGCTATTCAGTGTCAGGGAGCGTCTCTGATACACAATGCAAATTATGTCTTCCTCTGATGATGGCATATCATATAAACTTTTTCATCCTTCTGTGATCAGATTACACTGCACAGTTAATAAAGAACTGGGAAAATGATATATTTTTTCCAGCGTTGGTTCCTCTCTTGACCACAGGTGTGCAGGCACTAGGCTTCTGGTGTCATTCAGTTGAAGCAAAACCTGCATCAGACTCTGCTAAGTACATTTGCTTTCAGAGTACAGAGATAATAGCGACCAGTGTGCCATGACCCACTGCAGAACTTGAACTGGACATTTCTTGGGCGACTTAGCTTTGCTCTTTTTCTGCTGCATCTCCTGTTGAAACAAAGCTGCACAGGCGTTAGCAGTATCTCCACATTCAGTACGATTATTTCACTATCACAAGACTGCCTCTTCTTATATTTAATTTGAAGTCAAGTTTTCCCCCTCTTTTCACTCTCTGGCTACAAGCTGCAGTCTCTGACATCCCTGTGTTAGGAATACACATTAAATTAATAATGTCTTTTTGTCTGGGCAGTTTGCAGTAAACAACAGATTCAGAGGTAATTCACTATTGTGGTATACTGTGGGTGAAGCTCTGATCCAAATAGAGTTTAGAGAAGTTTCACCACTGGCATGACAAGAATCAGAATTTAACCCTGAGCAATTTTATTTTTTTTTACTAAAGGCAAAATAAAAATACTGGATTGAATCATTATTCACCATTTGTCCTTAGCACAAAGACAGATGTGCACTCCACCCGTCGAAGATTGTCTACAAATTTCCTCCTTCCCAGAGAGTGGTGCTTGGCAAGTATCCAGAAATCAACATTTTCCCTTTGAAAATTATTGATTATATGGTTCTAACAATTGATAAATCCTCCACTGTTCAAGTCAAATTTCATCTTTGTTTAGGGGCCAAAAGAAAGATTAGGAAACGTTCTTGTCCTGGGGTATGAAAAATTATAATGTTTAGGTGGAGGGAAGCAGATAACAGTCAAAGGAATATGCAAGGCATCTGGCTTTCATATTCTACAATTTGTTAGGGCACATAACTATTTTGTGATGAAAAAAACCCTCACAGCAAAACAAAAGAGAAATAGGCAAGAGCTTTTACATACAGCAAAGTTTAAAATAAATTAACTAAGCATAATTACCTGGTGCATCACCTCTGTAAGAACAAGTACATTTCCCTTTGTTTTTTACTTTCTAAGCTGAGTACAAGGTGATTTGCTTCTTTCTCTCTCTCTTTTTTTTTTTTTTTTTTTCACAGTAGAAGTATAGTGTTCTCAGGGACTCTGTACAGGAGATGTTATAGCTTCTGTTTTGCTTTGATTTCTTTACCCTCCTCACCTCACTGTGGATGGGAGCACAGTGTGCTGCGCTGGGAAGTATCAGCTCTGGGACTGGATGTTTCCAAGCACCATGTGTACAGTCCCAGCTGTGGAGTACATTAACAGGCAACCCAGTTCACAGCACTGTCCTAGTTTGAGTGGTCTCCTCTGAAGTTTTGAGGATACAATTCCTTTTGTGATTTTGCATTGTTTTGTTAATGTCTGCAAAGCAGAAATGCAGCTTTTTGAGCAGGGAATACCTTATCTTCTGTGTGCAATAGCTAAACAACTTCACAATGAGCCTACTGACTTTAATGGCATATTTCTTCTGATACTGCCATCATTCACCCTGACTGTGTTGCAGACAAATGAGTAATGATAACCTAGATGATTATATAGTTGCTCATAGCTATGCTGAAGTGGCAAACAGAAATTTAGTTTCTAAGACCTGATGTGGGCAGGATAAGATTTTTTTTTCCTTGCCATTTGCTTTTTCTTTGACATCTATCTGGATACCTTCCATTTATTTCAAGTATTTTCTTGATATCTTTCTATCACTTGGACTTATTTGGTCCTGCATTTTAAAAAAAAATGCACTTAGAGGTGATGGAAGTGCCAATGCTCAGTCTTTGTTAACGTGCTGCCACATGAAATCGTAGAACATTTCAGGGACAGCACAATAGAGAGGACTCTTGGAAAAGTCTGTAGAAACTACTTTCAGTATCTCACTCAAGATACAGTGTCAAAAAACAAATATGAAATCTCTGAACTGTGGCAGGATTCATGTCTGAAACCTGTGAGTGTCTTTTCCATCAAGTTTTGATCCCTCTGTTTTGACTTCATCTGCAGAAAAGAGGAATTGCCTTGATATTTTGGGCAACCATGCTTGTGACTAGATATTCATACAATACTTCATAATTTACCCACATATTAGTAGTGTTGTCTCTCAACGCATATTTTCAAACCGTCTATAATAAAGGTATATTTAAGGAACTTCTGTAGGCAGAAATGAGCTCTCTCTATAACCTAGGAAACGTGTGCTTTTAACAATGCAGGAGTCAGTGGTTCCTTGGCATTCCCATCTGACACACTTATCCAACAGCAGCTCTCACTCACAAGGGTGTCCAGGAGCCATGAGCCTCTGCCCAGGGCAAGGGCAGGATTTGATTCTGGAGATTCTTTGCTAACCAAAATCAGTTAATGTTTGTGATGACTTTGTGGGCCAGTCCCTTCACTCATGGCTGTCAGTGAAGACCCTGAAAACTCCTTCTTCAAGATGTTTGCACTCAAGATCCAGACTGTGGGCATCACTGTTTAATTTCCTTAGCCATGAAGAAATGTTATGAATCAGATAAAAATGGGAGTAAGGTGTGGCAGGGTGTTTTGGGGTGAAAACACCCAAAAGGGAAGGTAAAATCTGGAAAACACAGTAAAGCTAAGAGTTTGAGCCATTCCAATCATCTTGCACCTTGATTTATCTGGTAAATCTTGGCCATCACCTCACATTGCAGTACTTCCTGCACTCCTGCAGATACCTTCAGCCAGGGAGAGATTCCAAACAACCTGAACTCTCATGCAGACTAATAATAAGATACCTATCCCCACAATGAAGTGATAATGGCAGCTGCTTCGATCATTGACCATCACAATAAAAGGACATGAGGCAGTCCTAGAGACAGCCTCCAAAGACAAAGGTCCAGGCAGCAAATTCTTACCATAAAAACTGCTAGAGAGTGGTATTGAGAGGGGACCTGGGACACTGCCAAACTAGTGCTCCTCTTTCCCTAAGACAAAGGTGGATTTTAGGGAGCCATGGACCTTGAAAATGGTGGCTTTTGTTATGTCATGGTGGATGTGTGTGTGGGAAGAAATCACCATGTTCTTTGACTAATAATAATTTTCTAATTAAGACTCAAATTGTTTGGCCTGGCCTAACTGCTTTGAGTACCTGGGGAGGGAGCAAAATTGGAGTGGAAGCAAAATTGAGTTGAAGCAGTCTTTCTTGTTCTCTGATTTCTACGTTCATTAAGAACATACTGTGAAGGCAACAGCTGCTGTGGAGAGGGAAAGTTGGGTGAAGTGACTGCTCTAAACTGGAATAACAAGTTGTATGATCCAAGATCTCCTGAAGAGCATAACAAAGACTATCTGTCTCGGTAAAACACAGACTTCACACAGCGTGAAAGGTCCTCAGCCTTTGCTCCTGTTTGCAGTTTGACAAATCATGCAAAGATAAAAATAACTGATATTTTTAAAAAAGAAAGAAAGAACTGTTACTAGGATACCAATCATTCTGTGGAGGGCAAATCAGAACTCAGTGAGTCTGCAGGTAATGATAATTATAGTGTTGAGTAAACATGTGAGGCAGGCTACCAGTAATACTTCCATTAGTTGGGGAAGTCAGTGTGGGATGCCTGGTTCCAAAAGAAAATTTGGTTCACATTGGATTGTTTTATTGCAGACTTCTTGCTGCTACACATATTCAAAATCCTTCTCCTGGCAGGGAGTACTCCTCAGCCTTTATTAACGTGTTTGCCCAAATGGCTTCACAGCTAGGATTTTGTCCTCACTACAAGCTCCAGATCTGCTTTGCTGCCAACAAAACTCACTTCTTTTTGTCCTAGCAGCTTCCAGTGGACCACCACCCTCCCTGTGACAAGGGAAGTCTGATGTCATACCCCTTGTTATTCCCCTCAAGAAGGAGGCATCTCAGTTTCTCCCACCAGTCTTCATATGTTCCTTTCACTTTTGTTGATTCTGTCCACTTCTCTCTAATTCCCCTTGTGTTTTCAAGTATGTGTGGAGCTGTAAATCTCAGACTTCTGCTGAAACTTCCCAATCCCCATTTCTTACACACAGTCTAGCTCCTAAAACACGTAACAGTACCATGTTATTCGTTCATTGAGTTTTAAATCTATCACAACTTTGACCTTTTCTTTCTTCAGTAACTCTGAAAATTTTGCGTTTATTTTCTATTGTTTAAGTATTCATTTGTTTTCCCCTTCCCAAGAACAATGCTTTAGATATGTTTTTACTGAACTCCATTTGTTTGATTTGGAGTGAAGACTATTTTGAATTCAGATCCTGGTTTCCAAAGCACCTGATAACTCTCCCATCCCTATTCCTCACTGTCACCTGTAAATTTTGTAGGTGTATTCTCTCTTCTAGTACTCATATCATCCATAAGTAGAAACCAGGTATACAAGATCTTCTGGTGAAATCACGTTTGGACTATCACCCATGTGAATCACAAAACTGTGTCTGCAATTTATTGTGTGCACTCAGTAAATGACAGCAATTTTACTTGCACTTAGTCAGTTAACATTTGGATGTCACAAAGGGCCATGCCAGAACCCTTGCTAAAATAAAGACACAGCATATTGAATGCTATGAATGTGAGCTATCTGGGAGATGAAGGAAATCAATCTGACTTGATGTGATTTGGTTTTAATTTTTAACACCTTTTCTTCAAAATGTTTGTAAGTGTATTGTACACGGAGTTGGTGGAGTCTCTTTCTGGGTGTCAGAGGTAGGCTGGCCATTCTATAATCCCTTTTCCCATTTCAACAGACAGGTATTGTATTATATTTATATTTATATTTATATTTATATTTATATTTATATTTATATTTATATTTATATTTATATTTATATTTATATTTATAATTATAATTATACTTATATCTATTCTATTCTATCCTAAATTTCCCTTTTGGTCCTCAGGCCAACATAGTCCCAGGCATACTCCTCAGACATTACTATGACTTGTTCCTTCAGTATTTCTCGATGAATGTGGTCAGGCCTTGAATATTGCTTTAGATAAGCATTTCTAACTGTTTCCTCTCTGCTCTGGCCTGACCCTGTATTCTTTTGTTTAAACTAATTTTATTAGGCATTGTGCATAGCAAGCTTCTTTAGTGAAGACTGAAACAATGGATACTCTGTTATGCAGTTTATTTGCTCTCTCTGCTATATAGCTGTACTTCTTTTGTCATCTTATATTCTGGTAACATTTTTGGGTTGTGTTTTATGCCTCCTACTATTTGTAACTCTTTGTATGCCCAAACATTTTGCTTTGTCCTTGCATATTGTATAGTCAGACATAGAGAGGTGTCCTGGTTTTCCAGGATTTCTATGGGGCTTTGATTTCCAGGTGCCTAAAGCATGCCTTAGAATACTATATCAACCTGAAATTGTGCTTTTTTCCCCCTTTGTATCTGAACAGCTTATTGAAGAACCTTTAATATGGGGTTTTTTCAGTATCTGCCAGTGGTCCCCTACCCTTTTATCCTTTCAATTATCTTCTCAAGAGGCCTCCACACCGGCTTACGAATTTTTAGAAATCTGCTCTTATGTAGTTCATCCTTAATAGTAAGGCTATTCCTAAAATAGTGGTCTGTCATTTCATACTTGCCTACTTTCACCCAGACTACCTTCCACCCTTTAAAGCAGCCCTTCATTATCAGCTGAATCAAATCCAGTTTAGCTGTGTCCCCAAATGCGATGTTTCTTCACACCACACGTTCTGAGGGAAAACCTGCCCTCAGTGTATTCCAAGACCCTGACAACTGTCTGTGTCCTTCTCTATTGCTTTTCAGAAGTTATGATGCTATATGAAGTGTCTTGTAGGGACAAGATCGACTCTTGAACATCTCTATGAGCTGCTCAAGCCAAAAGACCTTTATGTATTACTTCTTCTCCATGATTTAGTTTTCTCCAAAACACATCCAACAAGACATACATATTTTTTTCCCCTCCTCATTTTCACTGAAAGACAGTGAAGAAGCCAGCTTCTTAGCTCTCACTTGAAATGCAAAGCAGCTATACATGTCTAAATGTCCTGTTCTGTCTATTCTTCTTGAAAAAAAAAGATGTATCTGTGTCCCTGTTCCCTTGATTTATTCCATCAGGATTTCATGGCACCTGTGATGTTGTGGGTTTGTGAGTTTTCCTCTCTATTCAACACATTCCTGATATTGCATATAGCTATTTTGGATATTCAGCTGTTTGCCCCATCACTCACTTTCTGGTCTTTCTTGTGCTTTTTGCTACCCATTTCCCTGTGGAGATTGTTAACAAAGTACTAATTACTGCCAAGTGGAGGGTATAGTGGTGGCTTTGTGATGCAGCTACTGGTCAGCCAGGAACTTGACTGAGACTACAAAATTACTGTAATTCCCATCTATCTCTGGACAGACTCCAGATAGTAGGAGCTTTCAGTGTCTGCCAACCTGGTTTGGAGCAGTTTCCCTGTGTGTGATTTCACATGTCTGTCAGCCAAATCAGAAAGCCAGTCCAAAATCTAGTACTTCGAGGGTGTTTGATACCCGTGGGAGCTGTCTGGGTCGGGAAACCAATGATTCATTTATAACAGCCTGGGAAAAAAAAATAAAAAGTGTAGAACTGACATGGCTAGCATTTTAGTTACAAGTACAACTGTAATTAAATTAAAATTACCAATGTAAAGCAGAAAGTTTTTTGGGTTTGTTGTTGTTGGTTTTTTTGTTTGTTTATTTGTTGGGGGTTTTTTTGGTTTTTTTGATTTTGGTTTTGGGTTTGGGTTTTTTTTTTGCAATTGTTGCCTGGCAGCCTTAATAAAGATTAAAGCTGAGCTGGAATTGTTCATACAAAACGTGAGGAGTTGCAGCCTCCCCTGGCGTGTGACATGCTTGTCATTGAAGTGTCACGCTGCTGGTTTTGTAGAGCCCACAATGTGCAGCCTAGGTGGAGGTCACAGCTGGAGAAGCTGCCATTGAGAGGTCTTTCACTGCCTTGGTCACAGGGAGTCCTTGCAAGTCCTTGATCAGAAAATAACACCAAAAACATCGAGAAAATGATGGCCCTTTACAGACCATGAAGGTCTTAGAGCCCTGCTCTGTACACAGCTGTATATGCACATAGCTTTCCTTTGTGTACCCCAGACATGCTTCTCTTTATTATTTAATTCAACATAATGAATAATTAACACTCTGTAATTAGTAACAAAATAATATACTTTATACACTGTAAGGAGGAAAATTTTAAAGCTTATTGGAACACTGTCAGTTGTTATAAATGACAAATAGGCAACAAAACTGAAAATCGTATTTGCTGTTCACGTGAGTTACTTTCTAACTGGATTTTATATGCACACCAACTTCTCTATTCCTGATTAATGGGAATGTTTGTGCAATTTCAGATAGAGACAGATTTGTGCTCATCTATTGCTTTATAGATGTTGCAAGGAGATGAGTAGGAAGCCCATCCTGGACCAGACAGCTAGAATGTTCTGAACGACATGTTCAGAAGACAAATGAGTGACAAGTCCTATTTGTTTTCATTTAACACAGCAGGTCAGTCAAAATCACACATAAAATACCATTATGAACTGTGACAAGTAATAATCCATATTTGCCCAGTGTGAGAGAAAAACCAGTTTAAGAACTCCCTGTTCAACAAATCTCTCCCACTAAATTCTACATTGTCAAAAATCTCAAGTCTATAAAAAACCCTTGCAAAAATGTTGGGATCTAGTGCACCAAAGCAAAGCAATAGTCATGAACCCTTTACTAAGAACGACCTGTCCTAAGCCTATGGCTAAGCATATCCAGGAACCATTTGCTTCTGCAAGCCAGTTTATCTCAGCTGTTGGGTAAAAACCACAGGCACTAGTTTTTGAGATACTTGTGGCAAGGCCAAACTTATAAAATATTTCACATCACAGCCTTGAACTGCACCTGGATAGAAGTGGGAACTAGCGGTGTTTACAGAGCCATGTGTTCCTTGTACACACAAGTGCAGAGTGCTAAAAATTGATAATATGGGCTTTAAATGGACTTCTTTAACATCTGAGATGCCCTCCAAACCAGCTGATTCACCCCAGAGCCTGAGCAGCTCAGACCAGGATGCAAGATACATGTCTTCAGTGAATGCACAGAACAAGCCTCTTTTTTGTCCTCTCCAACATTTATTCAAGCTAATGTCTAATTAGAGCTGTGATTTTGGTGAGCTCTTTGCTGCTGCTATGACAATTCCTAAAAGCATTTTGTGAACATCAATTGTGTGTGATAGTTCTGCAATGAGCTCCCCAGCTACTGAAGGAGAAGAGAGGGACAACATGAGCTCTGTTTTATTATTGCACAGTACAGATAATGATACACTAACCATATCAAAAGGAGCTTTGTAATTATTGGCTCAGGAGCTCTTGTGGTTATTTTACATTTAACCCACATACCAATTTGGTGTCTGCTGGCACATGGTGGCCATATGGAGGGCAGAAAGCATTACTGACTACCACAGGAGAACATAATCTGGAGAGCGGAGGCATTTTCATGTGCTGAACAAAGTTCCACCCACATCATAAATTGGTCATTCTGCCACATAGTAAGCTGCAGGAAAAAAAAAAATCACATAAATCTTCACAGAGACTCTACAGGACTTCAGTCAGAGACTGTCTTCTGCGCAGCTCAGGAATGCACAGCTGATGCTTTAGAATAACAAGAAATAGTCATATATCTGCTACCAATGCATTTTGTCATGTAATACTGCTATATATTTTTGGAGCAGTGTTGAAAAGCACACAAACTATTTCCCTCCTATGAAAAATGTCAATTAGTTAAATTATTGCCTGATTAAGATGGACAAAGAAAACCATGGAAATTTATGCAAGATGGAGATCCACAGTGATTATTTGTAATTCATCTTTTCACCTGTTTTCTTTTGAGAATCGCAGTTTAAAAATGGCTGAAGAAATTTTATATACATATATTACACATAATATGTATCTTTGTGTTGATTATTCTATATTATCACACACAAAAATATTTCTCTGGACAAAACACACTTGTCTGCCCACCTACATAAACATGTTTTTATTTATGTATGTGTGTATGCTTGTCTGCCAGTGTATTTGTGGGGAAGGGGTGCTCTAGAACTTTCACCCAGGTCTTACATGCTTACTAACATTTTTGTCGAGTTTTATTATTCATTTTCTGAGGGAAGACTGAAAAGGAGACAAAAAAATTAATTTGAAACTAAATTATCATCTGTCTTGCTGGTCTTGTACTACAGTGTAGCACAAACGGCAAGGGAACTTCAACACATGGAGGGGGGGATTTTGTTTGCATTGCCTAAACAAATATTTTTTAGTAGTATAAAAATAGGTGGAACAGGAAGATAGGCAGGACCAATGTAGAAGAAAAGCATGTTTGTGCCCAATTCACCGGAGAGATTGTTAAAGAACGTTTTATCATAATGAAAATATTACCCTTGGAATGCCAGCAAGATCAATGTCAATTCAAGTTGCCTGCTCTTTTTGCCTCTAGTCACTAAAGTTAGACTTGTCCTAGAGTTATTGTGACTAGATGATTTTTTTTATTCCAGAAAATGCTCTCTTTCATTCACGAATCAATAGCTCTTTGCTAGTCCTGGCTTTGCTGCTTGTACTTCTCTGTCGGCCCTCGCTAAGGGCTGTTGCTAAGGGCCAGAGGAAGTGTCTTTTTGCATTCTGCTGAGAAATTGGGGAGGAAAAGCACATTTCTGTGAGGTGCAAATGAAGCACTTTGCCCACTGCTGTCCTGCAACATAGGAAATATGATTCTAACTGGAACAAGCTGCTCATGATTAGGACCCCCCCGTGTTTCAGAATTTTGACAGGCTATTCCTAATCTCATAAAACTAGGAGAGTGCCATGGTAGGATCTAAAGAGCAATATTTTTCTTACAGTAAAGGACTCCAAGCAATATGTTTCAAAAGGAAACTTTCATAGACTCTTTCACTTAATGAAACTAACTGAGAATTTTCTGCGGATTTCAATGAGAAAAAACCCCTTTAGTCAAACGACTTCTAATGCCTTTATCTGAAAGCAACTGAGTGGGGCATATATAAATTTGCTAGAAGTTTTATAGACAACACACTAATAAGCCTAGTGAAATTCTCCATTTAATTATATGGAATTTAGCTAGAGGGAACAGAAACATCCAGACCCATGATATATGCCTCATTTACTTTCTGATGTATTTAATTTTAAATACACTGTTCAGTTACTCAGACTATTTATTTTAATACATTTCATGATGTGTTGTACAGCAAGCTTTGACAAAATCATATAGTTTTCAAAAAGTGGCATACCCATATCGTGGCTTACTGTGCCTAGGAAGTCCTGCACAGCAACTACACCACTCTTTCAAGTGACTCTATTAATAACTGATGACTGCATCAATTAGTAGTTTTACTGCAGAGTTACCCTCCAGCGTGGAAGAAATTCAGTTCTTTGGGAAGCTGCATGCAGGGCAGCCTGCACTATCCAGGTTTCTTATGTACGTGAGCTTGGGATCTAAGAGCCTGCTCTATCAAGGTCACGTGTGCATTGATAAAGAGCCACAGTCGGGGTTATATGATCAACAAAAATATGAATACATAATCCAGTTGCGTCAGGCAAGCCCATGCGGTTGCATCTGCTCTACCCTGTCCAAAGGCTGAGGGCTTTGCATGTCTGCCTACTGCCTGTAGGTTACGGTGCTAATGAGCTTGTCTTGTCTCCTCTGAACAATCTGTGCTGGAGTTGGAATATATTTCCTGTGGTTCATCAGAAGAACTGGCAAGCAAACAAGGCTGACAGATGTAGTTCAGACTTGTGAGGATTTCCTGGTAAGATTGCTTTTTCCCCGTTCAACTAATTATGAAAGTAATGGTAGAGATGAATATCCATTTCCCTTTGTTTGCAGTTGCAAAAGTTTGGCATTCACTGACATTTCCTGGTGGTGTAGAAAAGCCAGAAGAGTAATGGGTTGCTGTAATGGTTTGGCCTGAAGATTCTTCCTGTGGACCTAAGTGGATGGTGATTTGAATTATATGTCCTGCAAAGTGAAAGCCATAAAAAAGGTCTGAAGTGAAAGTCTAAGTGATCATTAATGTTTTGAAATTAAGGTGCCAAATTTCATTTCAGTTCTTCAGGATCTGGACAGGACAAAGACACCTTCCCTGCTTTAGAAAAAGGAAATAGTGGAAAAGGGAACTTTGGAACCGTATTCTTCAGAAATTCCCAGGAGGTGTGATGAGTGCCCTTCTTCTTCCAAGGCTGCTATGAAAAGCCACAGTGTTCTGGAGGAGGTACAGATGGCCTCTAAAGTGTGGTTGTATGATGCTTCATTCAGTGGGATTCCGACTCATCATACCCAGCCTGTTACCTCAGAGACAGAAGCTGATGTTTTAAATATGATCGTGGAGCTGAGTACCTTCTGGAGCAGTCACGCTGCATCTTGGATGAATACCAAAGCTGCTGAGTGTTCAGCACTGCGACAGTCTCCAAGGCAGCTAGAAATGGTATTACCCAGGAAGACCCACAGCTCCAGAATTCACCAGGAAGCACAGCGTCTCTTTCATCCCGAGCTAACTAAAACCTTTCCATTAGAGCAGGTTTCTCCTAATCAAAAACCTCTGTGCCGTAGGATTGTTTGAGAATTTGTGATTTATGTGTTTAAGGAGACTGAGGAAAACGGTCTTCTGCTAAATATTCCATTTCTTTATCCTGAATAACCACACCTTCCCCAAATTCATGCTTTGATGTAGATAATAGAAATTAAAAAAATGTGGTAGAGATATTCTGATTTTTAATGTTCACTGGATATTATTTTTTATGCTTGTTGCTTGAGGCATAAGACCCTAAAAGTTAAGGAAAAACTGAAAAAAGAAGGGATTTGCCAGGCAAATGGTTTGGAGGAGGATAAGAAAAACTGTCGCACAACACAACTGTCACATATGTTTTTTCCACGACTCTCTATCTTCCTCAGTTATTCAGTATGTAAGAATAGTTTTCATTTCCCAAATGCTTACAAAACTTCCCTACAAGACTAGTATCTGCAAATGACATTACTTTTACCCAGAGAAAATACGTGTGCGGGGAGGACGGGGTTACTTTTTAAAATGTTCTTTGCACTCTCAACTAGTTTGCAGTTGCAAGTTTCATTACTGACATTTATTTGCTAAATTTTGCCACGTGAATTCTTTTCCTCAGCCTTGCTCGCCAGTGAGACTTGCTAGGCTTGAGGAACTTGAGGTTGGGCATCAGGACAAGGTTCTTCAGAGGGTGGCTGGGCACTGGAATACCTCCCCAGGGAAATGGTCACAGCACCAAGCCTGACAGAGTTCAAAAAGCATTTGGACAATGCTCTCTGGCACATGGTGTGACTCTTGGGGTGTCCTGTCCAGGAACAGGAGTTGGACTCGGTGATCTTTGTGGGTCCCTTCCAACTCAGGGTGCTCTACAATTCTGTGAGGAAATGTAGCACTCAAACACTGAAGCCACAGGCAGGTGCCCCCTGGAGAAATGGCACCGATGGTGAGTTGCTTTACAGCTTTCACCACAGGAACAGCCCATGCAAGTGCTTCTCCATCACTGTGAAAGCAACTGGTTTAGCCTGAACTGCCATTGTACAGCAGATGGAAGAAGTAGGAAACTTCATGACCATCCCAGCTATTTCTGAAAGAAGAATTTCACTACAGCCTGCATAGTTCTTATTCCAGTTATTTACCTTCTTTTCACATTGTTGCAGCCAGAAGATTGTTGAGTGCCTCTTTAGGGCAGGTTTGAATTCACTGAGGCTACTTACAGAAGTAGCCGTCGGCCAATTTGAGCTGTATGACCCTTGGTTTCCATTTCTAGGACACATCATTCAAGATACTTGGGTGTATTATGTCAATAACCTCTTGGTTGCTCCTTCTCGGTCTTGGTCCTGCAGACTCTGCCAAAAGCTTCACAATCCCCACTGAAGATTTTATAAACTGAATAAACTGTGGCTTGTGATGGATGGTACAGAATTTGGATGTTTATTTATCTTTGGCTGATTTTCTTGTATCAGAGATTTCTACCGCTATAAAAATGAAAGGTTAAATGCCTTCAAGTCTTTGTCCCAGATATCTCCATGTCACTGTGTTTGAACTCAATAGAGGACTATATGTGTATGCCTTTGTAAATGCCATTCCCACAAGTCTCCCTTGAATGATTTTTTTCTGAAAGACTCCAAAGTAAATCTTGGTGGGAATTTTCCCACAGTATATTTGTTTGTATCCAAAAATGCTGACTTGGTGAAACGGAATCTTTTTTGTGGAAAAGTATTTGTTTCAGTAAGAAGGCTTCTCAGATTCAGAAATGAATTTCAGGGAGGAAAAAAAAAGAAACCAAAAAAGGAGAGAGAGATACAAACTTTCCCTTCTTTTTCACAAAGTAGATGGCTGCATAGTGCTCAGGCATACCCTGGAGGAAATGGGCAAGAGAGGTTCAAACCCCACTGACTCAGCGTGTGAAGTCTTTCTATGCAAAGCTGAACAGCTTCAGACAGGGTAAAAAGGAGTATTCCTACTGCATTCTGTCTTTTTATGCCTGTATGTTTTGGGTTTTTTTTTTTTCAGAAAGGTTCTAATTTCACTTTAATGCTCAACAAAAGTACATTTTGAAATGTTTATTGTATTCCAGAACACTAATCTTTTGCTTATGGCGTTACACTAACCCAGCAGTAATCGCCTTGCAGATTCATCCATATCTTCTTTAAAATGCGGATGACAGAGTCAGTTGTTTGGGGTCTATAACATAAGCGGAGCCCTTCTGACTCTGCATCTTTTTTAGGAAGCATCTAGGTCTTGATTCTGGAAATTTCTAATGTATAAGCTGTTATGAGCTTTAGCTACTTAACTAATGGAACTATTCATACACTTGATGCCAGCAAATTATGAATTGATAAAAGTTTTGTTACAGTCAATAGAATGATTTCTATTGGCCTCGAATGAAAGCTCATTACATTATGTCCTTGTATCTTCAAGTTTTGATTTGACACTTGATCTTGTCTTATTTTAGTAATGTTCAGGCTCTATTAAAATTATATTTATGTCAGTCATGCATCTCTACAATTTCAGAAAGAAGAATCAACTTTATCTATTCTTTAGAGAGAGAATAGGAATTCAGAAAACCTGTATTCTTCTCTGACTTACCACTGACTTAGACTATCTATCATTACTTATTAACGTAAGCAATTAATTTTATGATTCCAATATGCAAGGAAATTTAAGCACTAGGAAATAAAACATTCGGTAAAATATTGCATTACAATGCTCATAACCTTAATTTACTCAATGGCAATTTCACAATTAGGACATTATAATGCAGTTTTAATGCACATTTATTATAGTAATGAAAACCAGAATTACACAGATATAACACAAATCATATTTAATCAAGAGCAATCCCAGATAATAACCAACTAAGAATTAGAATTATACGCCACTGAGTTTCTATGTATCATTTTTCTTCTATCAATAAGTAATGCTACAAACTGTCATAATATAAACTGTTTACATTTGCTTTAAAACATTCTATAATATTGATTGATGCTTTTGGCAGAGTACTTGTTGTACAAACACCATAAAAGTTCTCCAGCTAATGAGAAAATTAATTTTCCATCCAGCACAACTCCAGTTTTCAATTAGATTTAAATACTAATTCTTATGATGTACTAATTTCTTCAAAATGAAAAAAAATCCCAAAAACATTAACCAACCAAACAAACAAACTAAACCAAAATAAAAAACCCAAAAACCCACCCCCGATTTATTATTTCACAAAGCTGGCAGAGAAGGACCCTTGAAAAACAATCTTCAGTTCATAAAAGTAAATTCCATCATAAAACTCTCCCACCATTTAAACTAACATTCTGTGAAATATTGTTCAGCTTTACTTTACAAAACGTCACAGCTTGGTCCTCTGCATCACGTACTTTTGTCTGTCTCACATAGTAACCACCTTCTTGAATCTTCTTAGCTGGAAGCATGCTGCCAAAACAGATGGACTCTTACAGTAAAGTGCAAGACTAATTATTATTTCTTCATCTTCAGCTATGAAATTTATCTTATAATTTAAACAATAATACTTTTATTGCAGTTTATCATACTGCAAAAAGTGTTCTAGGATTAAGTAAAACATTAATATCATAGTGGTTTTAATAAATTTTTACATTTTATGCTATTACTGTACTATTTTTTAAACTGTACCTAAAATATTTTGGGACATATTGTTTATCTTGAGGTATGTTTTTAAGACTGGAGAGTGCATAGGTTTCCAGCAACTGTTAATACCAAAACAAACACTTCTTCAGAACAGAGAAACATATATGAGAATTCTGTGGTCAGTGACTGAAGAGTATCAACTGACTTCTGAGAAATCCCAGTGTCGTGTGCATTTGTAGGTAGCAGTATTTTGCATTTGGAAGCTTTCTCCATGAGTCATGTCCAAAAGCAGAGTTGTAACTGAGACATGTAACTGCTCCAGCCCTGCGTGCCTCCCCGACCACGACTGCCAAATCAGTCTCCAATTAACAACGTGAATGACGAAAGACTAAATAGCTTTGCCTTTTTTACCCAACATGAGGTCCCCTGTAGCATCTTGAAATGCATGTTATATTCAGCACAAAGCATTGTAACATTCACAAACATAAAACTCTGCTGCCTGTTGTAGATCTGTACTCACTGCTCCAGTGAGAGATTTTGGTGGACGAGAAATAGCCTCCGATAAAACTAGCAGATAAAATTATTAAGTAAAGATAAAACTATATCAACCATCCCCAGAGCTGTGAAACAATAGTTAGCTTACACTGATCTTGACTCTGAGCCTGAATGTGCTGTGGTTTCTCATGTCATTTTATGAATTACTTTTGCTACATTTTAAGGCATGATGCAACGATTTAAGAAGTGGAAAATGTATCATGGAGAATATTCTGGCTGAAATCCCAGGTCCGCTATAATCAATGGGAGCTTTTACTCTGGTTTTGTGTCATACATTGGTTATTTCTCCTCCCTTGTTCTTTTCACTATGCCCATTTTATGATACTCTTCAATACATGTCGCTATATTGGAGTATGTTAAAGAACTTCATGTTTCATTACATAATCAGAAGCCAACTTTGCAGCAAACAACGGAACATTATTTTTATTTGCAGAAGCAAAAATTATGCATTTTCTCTCACGACTGTTGTTTGATGGATATATGATGGATAAAGGTAAGAGGGGATTTATTAAGCTTTAAAAAAATGGACTGTATATCCACGGCATGCTTTTTTGTGTATGTCACCTGCAATATGTGACCTTCTGTTGGATATGACTTAAAAATAACCGTGTGCCGTAAGTTAAACACTAGAACATAAACACCTACATTATATCTGAAGCACACAATAAAATAAGAAAACACATTTCCATTTTCTGACTGACCTCAATCTCTGAATGAGGACCCCTGCACATTACATTAGCAGGCTGGGCTCCATTACACTGCCGCACACTCTGCTCAATCTACTGAAATATTGATTTTTTTACAAAGCATACACACTGTGAAATCAATATTGGTGTACACACAGCCAAGTAGCAGAGGCATAGCTGGGGCCTACTCCATTGGCCTCGCAGAGCGGGTGTATGTGGAGGGAGCAGGGATGGAGGGGCAACAGGAAGATGGGAAGTACTTCTACACATGGAAGTCCACAGCAAGCAGAAGAGGGCTGATGGCTGAAGAGCACAGTGAAGGCGCAGACAAGGAGGGAGGAACATGTTTCACAAACAGAGCAGAAAAGCTCAGGAAAGGCTTGCCCTTTCTGTTTCTGCAGGCAAAGGGGCTAAAGAAGACAAAATCTAATCGCAAAGCATTTTTCAGTTTATATCCCTTTCAGATACTGAAATGGCAGCCATAGGTTTGGGTTAACAGGTATCGCTGTGATCCTGCAATGACAAGGAGCACAAACACACTGGAGCTCACGGAGCAGCGATGCTGCTGCAGGACAGGGCCGGCACATCTCCTCCCACGAACACCTGCATGCACACACAGCTCACATGGGTGAACGCTTCTCCTGGAACTGCTCCGGTGCCTCAACTACACAAAGAGCATTTTAACTATCGAGGTTGTGTGGTTGGAGGAGCCCTGGACCAGTGCTTCAAACTGACAGTGGCGTTAGCAGTTCCGTCTGAGCCCAGTGAACAATCTGGACAGCAAGACCAGTTTAAGTTCTATGACTTTAATTCAACGTAAGAGATAAAAATAATTACAGGAGCTATTTTCAAATCTTTGTTTAGGTAATTGTGTGCTATGTACGATGAATTCCAGAGAGAACTAGAGAAGTCCTGACACCTTCGACAGGGAGCAGAAAACACTGTTTTCAAACAGCAGATGCCCCTCAGCTATTCCTTCAGGGAGAGGTAACACGCTCTTCAGTAAAAGTTGTAACATTCTTTCCAAAGTCCTTCAAATGCCAAGTGGGAACTGGAGCCAGCCGAGGATTCTGCCGCTCACACCCACCGCAGCACAGCCCCGGCTGCTGTCTCGGGGGGAAGCCGGGACACCCCAAGTGCCCGTGGAGCCGAAGTACCGCGGCGCTCAGCGCTCAGGGGCAGCACCTCCGACACGAGGTTAGGCGGGGGCTGCGGGAGGCGGGCCGGGGGCGGCAGCCGTGCCCAGGCACCGCCGGCCGCGGGCAGCACCGCACGGGGCACTAACGCTGCGGGACCGCAGGCGGCGGGGGGCACCGAGAACCGGCTCCACGTCCACGCCCCCAGCGGGGCCGCGGCAGCCCCTCCAGC
>VZRL01002503.1:1055246-1091945 GCA_013397895.1 Origma solitaria | reverse complement strand
AAACTTGTGCTGGCGGGCGGCCCCGGCGCCGGTACCGGCGGAGGACTGGAGCCTCCGGAAGCAAAGTTCTGTGACACTCCGACTCTGGGTACGATAGCAGTCAGTGCACTACAGAACTTTGTCTCCGGCGGCGGCGGCGGCCCCGGAGCCTCAGGTGGACACGTCACTGCGGGGATGGCGAGCCCGGGCGCTGCCGAGCGCCGAAACCTGCGCTGCAGCCTCGGAATAAAGTCTGTGCTGTCGTGGCCTCCCGCTCTGAAGTTTTGTTGGGTGTTCTTTTTTTTCTTTTGCAGGGTAAAAATAGCGCAACATCTGGGTACTGAGGGTTATTTCAGTGCAGTCAGGCCGGCCTGGCTGCCGGCATAAATGTGAAACTAACTGGTGCTCGGTGCAGCTGAGCTGCTGGTGGGTATGTGAACGTGCTCGATGCTGTCTCTAATTGTGCTTTCTTTTAAGTATGTAAGAGAATATGGCAGCTAAGTAGGGGCTTGAGTTTGATGAAAGGCTCCATGCTTCTAGCAAAAATCTATGCCACAGAGCCCTGCTGTAACACAATGCAGTAAGTGTGCTAATTCAGGGTTTAGGCCTTGCCTCTGCTACTGGGCTGTTTTCCTCTTTAGGAACCTCAGACTTCCAGCTTCAGCTGAGTAATAGCTGCAACTTCAAGCCTCTGCGTATTCAAAGATCACAAGGTTTGTCGTGAGTGAGTGCTGCAAGGCTTCATCCTCACTGATGGTGGGGGGAAGGCTTTGGAAGGATAAGTGACACTTGTATTTATTAGTGCAGTTGCAAGGTTTTGTAATGTAAACTTACTTGACACCTGCACAATTCTTAACTTGGACAGTGGCTTTAAGGTCTGGGGAAGGAAGGGCCAAACTCAACTTTTTTCAGTTCAAGTTGACATCTGGCAATGGTTCAGTAGCTGGCCTGCCTTTCTTCAGAAATTTTGCAGTTTCTTGATGTGTAAACTAAGCTGTGGAGTTCTTGTGAGGTGGATATTATCAGCTGATCAGCTTGCATCATAATGAGAGTAGTATGAAAAAACATTGCTAGAGGTCAGATGGAGTAACGTATGACAATTCATTTAAAATTAAAAATCAGTATGTGCTGTAGAATATATTAATGAAGTATTTTACAGCATCTGCATTGTATGCCAGGTATGTTGCTTTTATATTTATATATATATATACACACACACAAATATGTGTGTACACATATGTTTTAGAGGTCACATATTGTGTTAGCTTTTTGTAGCTAATGATTCTCTTTGGGCTCACTAGAAACCTGAATCAACTTTTCCTTTTTGCCCGTCTGAATGTGGAAGGTACAGCAAGATTATACGGTTCATGGAATTGGGCTGAAAACTGAAATGCTATTCTAAGTACATGCTTTTTAGCTCAAACTGTTTAATCAAAGGGTAGGTAAAGTGAGGAGCACTTACTGTATGGCAGCCCATGTGATCAGCTAGGGCTATATTTGGATGCTGGAGGTTTAAGGAATCCTTTTTGCTAACCATTTTTGGCCAATTGCCTGCTGCTTTATGTTGTGCAGTATGACGTCTGCTAAAAAGGACTTGGAGGTCTGGTGTCTGCAAACTGTTTAATCAGTGCTGTTATAGGGAAACACCTTGTACCTTCAGGGCTAAAGTCCCACTGTATTTAATTTAAGGGTGGTTCCTGCCTAGCAGGATATGTAATGCAAATTGCAGTTTCCAATTTTTGTACTAAATAGCCTTTTGGAGTGTCAGTGGAGGGGGAGGGGGGGCACAGTAGGTCTTATAAAGGCTTCTTAGATACTCAGATTTGGTGGTTAAAAGTCCATATAGATTCTTCCATTCTGGAAACCCACAGACTGGAGCATAGGCTTACTCTTTTGGGGTAAGTGTAACATGTTTGGATCTTAGCTTATTGCAGTGTAAATTCAGCCCAGAATAGGGGGGCAGGATCCTGAAGCCTCTTGCAGTGGGCAGGGTGTGATGGTGGATTGCAAACCTGAGTCCAGCTGCAGTGGGAATGAAGAGTTATCTGCCTTCTCTGTAAAACATCACATCTGGAGCAATTTTTTGCCTGCTTTACTTTCCTGGTGGTCAAGCTGCCCAGTTCTGAAGGCAAGGTGAGTGAGTATTGCTTGGCCTCTTGGTAGCCCTCTCTTGTCCTTGCCACATGTCTGCAGCATGTTGTACCTCCTGTCCTGCAAGTAATACTTGAATAGTGACCTTTTGGTGACACTTCTGCTTTGATACAGGAAATCATGTGGCCCTTCAGATAGGACTAGAAAAGAGCGCTTCCGATTTTGTGCTTTATTCTTGCACTGAAATGTATGTGATCTGACAGTACCCTGGCATTTGAACTTTCTCACTTCATTGCAGTGTAAGACTTTCGAAACAAGCCTGAGGTGTGTAGCAGTGCTTAGGGCCTTGAATGGGAGATGAAGCTTTGGCTAACCTATTAACAGTAGTGTTTGATGAAGATGATGCAGGAAATGGAAACAGAAAAAGAACTGGTGATGCTATTTAATATAAAGTTTGAATGCCAAACTGTGTAAATGCATTCATACACATTATTTTCCAATGACTGCTTGGCATTGTCTGCTTCCCTTCCAGTGCATCACTGGAGATGTACTCTAAACTGCTGCTTTATTTTTTAGTGCTTTTTGACACTTCAGAGTGTCTATTCCAATTACAGTCCTTCCCTCATTGGAAGAGTGGCAAATGAGCATGCTGAGTGAATTACACAAATTTCCAAAATAGTACAAGTCTGTTATTTGAAGGGGCAGAGGCAAAGGAAATGATACCAACCTATTTATTGTTCTGCAAAGTGGAGAACAGGAAAGGAGTTTGCTGTCAAGTACTCTGAAAGTTGAAGCTGAATGGATCCAAGCATGGCCCAGACTCCCTGCATATATTGATTCAGCTGTATGTACGTGCTTGAAATCTATACAGAGGTGCTGAAGTCTGAATTCAGAATTTTAAAAGAGACATCTTAGAATTTTAGAATATAAAAGGTGCTATCTCATGCCTTCTTTTCTCTTTCAGGCTGGGATCTCCTTAAATGCCAAGATTTGGGTATGTCTTGTACTGCTGGGAGTGATGATGAGCCAGTGTGCAAGCTGAAGTGTTGGGAGGCTTTTTTGTGAAAGGAGAATAATTAAGAGCATAGGGAATATAGACTAAAGGCAAGCTGCACAGCCTGTAGCTGGTTAGTCTCAGGATGCCACAGGACCTGATAGAGTTGAGGAATGTGCTTACTTGACTAGCTTCCAGCGATTGGATTTTGAGCTGAAGTTTTAAGCAAAAATCTAACTTGTACCAAAAAATGCTGTTAGAGGAGATAAAAAGGACAAGCCTTTCATGTGTATTTTCATGGAACTAAGTTGTTCTGCTTTGTTAGATACAGAAGTAGATTTACTGACTTTTAGCAACTGTATGCTAAACAATTTATAAATAGACCACAGAGTCCAATGAAATACAAATAAAGTATTGGAAGTCATGAGCTGATTACCAAAAACCCTGGGATATTTATATTTATCTGCTGCCTGGGCAGCTATATTCAGGAAACTTCTCCAGATCCACATAAAGTGAAATGCCCTGAAAGCCCACCTAGAGCAGCAGCTTCTGGAGTCTTGTTTGTTTTGCTTCTGGTGGTAGCAATGGTCTTTTCCCACAATCTTGGGACAGCAGGATAGAAATGTTTTGCAGGATACCTAACAAGGCCATGTGCATCTGTCGGCTGCAGAATGGGAAGCAGAGTTGCAGTATTTGAGGTGGGTTAATGGCAGCCTGAGGTCAAGGATTTGCTTTGCAGTTGGCACCAGAGATGGTGAACGTGGTCCTGGTAGAAACATGGAGCTTATAAGTAAGAAGATTCTTAGAAGTGGAAACTGGAACTACAGAGCAATCCCAAGTTTATTTTCTATTTTATTTTGGGAGGGAAGTAAAAGTTAAAAATATTTCACGAACGCCATTCAAATAAGACTGTTTTGTGACATTGTATAATTGAGTGGGCCAGGTGCCCACTGTGCTTACTGTACTCTGAAAATAATCTTTACTATGACCAGGATTTATTTTTTGAAATACTGGTGCTAATGCTATTGTAGATAGCTTGGAGCAGTTGAGCCTGTATTTTAAAATATTAGAGGTGGTGTGCTGAAACCTCATCCTAATTAGCTGCAGAATGAGGGAGCTGAAACTTGGCTTCGTATAGCCAACACCAAAGTAATTACTTGCTGAATTATAAATATGTATACAGTAACTTTCTGAAATGAGCAGGCAGAATCTTGGGCCTTGTGAAAAAGCAGCATTGGACTATTGGTGAATGATTGCCACTTTATTTTGAGTTCAGCTGGGCTGTGAGGCAATACTGCCTATTTGTGCAATGATAGTTTTTACCCTGTGTGATGGCTGTTGCCCTTCAAGTTTTGGAAACTTTGGAAATTCTTGCACCAATACTTGATCCGTTGCAGAGCTTCTATGAATGTTCTTCAGCTGTAGTCAAAGGATAAATTTCTCTTTTTAGTAATGCTGAATATTGACCCACTTGGACAGTAAAACCCAGCAGCACTAGTTTTGGAAACATTAGCAGTATGGGAGACTCACACTGCAGTAGCATATTTAAGTTGTGCAAGTAGTGCCATTTAGGCAAGTGGAAGCTATTTAATACTCTGCATTTTGGCAGCTGTGTGTGACTTGGAGCAGTCTAAATTCATACAGGCAAGTAAGTTCAATTGTGGTGAGTGCTATCACTTTTGCTGCACTGACTCCCAGCTGCCATTCGGACATCCCAAAATTGTGACTGTCTGTAACAGTTTCTTCAGGTGCTGCTTCCTGGGAAGAGGCAGAGAAAGGATGGTCTTAGTTTGTGGAAATGTACGTAGCTACAGCAATCAGCTGTCATCCTTTAATGTCTTCTTTCACAAACTGAAACACAGGAGGCCTGTCTGAAAATCAGGAAGTGTTTCTTCACTGTGAAGGTGGCCAAGCACTTTTACAGCTTAACCAGGGAGGTTGTGTGAAGTGTCCATACTTGAAGATATCCAAAAGCTGTCTGGATACAGTTCTGGGCAGCCTGCTCTTGGTGGCCCTTTTTGAGCAGGGGGTTGGACCAGATGACCTCTGGAGTTCCTTTCCAACCTGAAGCATTCTGCCGTTCTGTAATTCTTTTCCTAACTTTATACACTGAAAACTGTTTTACCTTTCCTTCTGTTCTCTCCCCGTTCACAGTTTCTTCTTGCTACTTATTGTCACATGAATTATCGTTTCATTAATAAAGCAGAGGGGAAGAAAGAAGAAGATCAATAGTAATCTGAATAAATGTGGTGTAAAGGACATAATGATGACCTTTGACTCTAGTGCGTTACTTAGCTTGAGCTGAGGCTTGAGTGTTCAAAAAAATGAATCCCCTCAGAAGCATGTTCCTGCTTTAACCTCCATAAGTAGTAAAGTACAGTATTAAATATGTGTTTAATGCAGAGGAATTCTCATTTTCCTACTGACTCTAAATCTCTTACAAGTGTGGGTTTTGCTCTTCAGTTATGGCTGGGCCTGAGGAAGCAACTGAGGCTCAGAGATTTCTTTTGCATTAGGTCTTCCCAGTGCAGTGATGTTAATAGACCGATAAAGTATTCCTGGTATGATTTCAGCTCTTAACCCAATGGCACCAATGCCAGTGAGACTTGCTCCTTGCCCTCTTGCCCCTTCACCAAGGAAAAGGAGCTGTATGAGGTGGGGGAAAGTGTGGCAAACCACACTTCCATACAGAGGGAAGGACCTTGCCAGGGCAGACATATGGATGAGGTGATGATTTGCTGCAGTGGAAAATGTTGGGTAGATATGAAGGCTTCAAATAATAAAGAATATCTGCTTGTCTGCCCTGACTCCTTCTCAAGGTCACTCATGTTTAGTCTTTAGGAAGTTGCATCCCTGTATCCCCCACATAGCCATCAAAGCAAGAAGCTGATAGTGTAGAGCAAGGCTGGGAGAGAAGATGCATTTCGCAGTAGTTGTGAAGCTTTTGTAGTCCTTGTCTTGAAGAGCAGGTATGCCAGGGAATATTTGCTTTGCCTCTGCTGTGTAACATACTGCAGTCTTCTGTAGGTATGGCTTGAGCGACCAGGAGAAAGAACGAGATGTAGATACATCTGAGAAAAGAAGCAAAAAGAGGGAGAGGACAAGGCAGAGGGTGGTGGGTGGAAGAAGCTGTGGAAACTGCCAAAGGAGCAAGATTTAGGCTCTGCTGTAAAGTTTGATGTCCATGTGGCTGTGACTTGGTAAGTGCTTTTCTAGATGTTAAACTGCTGGACTCCACATTGACCAAACTGATTTGGGAGCCTTAGGTACATTTATGCTGTGTGAAAGGAGCTTGTGCCTTTTGAGATATTTAAATAACTACCTGAACCATAATGTTCATAAAGAACTATAATTATGTAATATGGGACTTAAATTGATGTTGTGCATTAATTTGAAAATAAAAGCGGACTTCAAATTCTGGATTCTTATGGCTTATATCATATAAATCCATTTGTTCAAATATGCTAGCTCGCCCAATGAGGACCTGCAATATGCAAACAATAGTTGGCAAACAAACTGTAATTAACTATCTCTTTAGAGAGAGAGAGAAGATGCTATAAAACACTGCCAAGAGAGAGGAACTGTGCTTAACCCTCGCCCAGTAAAAAATCAATACCAGTGGAGTCCTAAACAAAGGAGGGGAGGCTCACTAGTCCTCTAAGGTAAAAGTTTCAGAAAACAGCATCATAAGGAAATAAATGCATGACAATAGCTTTGATTTCCAACCTGATGTGTTCTCAGCCAGTTAAATCCAAACCAGAATTGAAAAGCAAGGAATAGTGCATGGAGACATAGCTTAGTGTTCAAGGAGAGCTCACTCCTGAAAGAGAAAAGAAAGCAGGCCCAAGCCTGCAGGAGGGTGCTTCTCTCATAAAAGGCTTTTTCAAAAATATTTTAAAATAACTTCTTCAACTTATGCTCAGTTGTGGGCTTATGTACTGGCTGGTTTGTTGAAATATTAATCTTGTAGTTTCATTAAACACAATGCATTCCATGTGGGTTTGATTAAGAAGCAAGAATAAAAATACAATGAAAATTGAATTCTGTCTTTAAAATACTTCATTACTCAAATTGTATGTTCTCGGCTTAATGCTAAACATCCAGTTCTGGATTGGTTCACTTGTCTGAACCATATTGTTTAAATTTTGGTGTTAAATATAATCATAATTGGGATCAAGCAAACAAAAGGGGAAGATGTAAGGGTGGTTTTAACTGGTTGGATATAAATGAAGAAAAGGCATGGGCAGCATAGCTCAGAGCCCATGTTCACAACATGAAGTGCTGAGATACTTTCTTCAGCATTATATGGACCACTTACCATGTACAGTAAACAGCATGAAGGCTGGTGAAAGCAGGGAAAGCTTGTATTGCAGGCCTACGTTGATCATGTTCTCAGTGCTTTGAAATCTTTGTGTTTAAATTATGTTAAAATGGCATCTTATTTTAAGGATAATGTTAAAATGCTGAGATTTACGTGTATAACCACGTTTGTTCTCTGCCTACAAGGAGGCTGTAGCGAGGTGGGGGTCAGTCTCCTCCCAAGTAAATACTGATAGGATAAAAGGAAATGGCTTCAAGTTGTGCCAGGGGAGGTTTAGATTGGATATTAGGAAAAAATTCTTCACCAAAAGGGCTGTCAGGCATTCAAACAGGCTGCTGAGGGAAGTGGTAGCATTGCCAAGATGTGTAGATGTGGTGCTTAGGGACATGGTTTAATGGTGGACTTGGCAGTGCTGGATTAAGAGTTGGACTTGATGATGTTAAAGGACTTTTCTAACTTAAATGATTCTATTATTCTGTTCAGCTCACTTCTGATATACAAAGGCAGGTATACTGGTGACTCTGTTTCAGTGTATGAGACGGTAAATAGAAGTACTGCTAGCTGTGTAAAAACTTCCAAGGAAATGTCATTTCATCGCATTCAAAGTTATTGAATGTGAAAAGAAACCTAATAAAATACTTTGAACTACAAATGGATTTTACAGTCTCCAGACTGAAATGATTTCCCTGCACTAAGAATAAAAAACATTTGTGAGAGGACTTGCTGTTGGATCATGTTTTGCCAAATTGATGCTATTTATTCTGCTTCATAAACTGTTATTTTGGCTTGGAAAAAATTGAATGATATATGATTATCTAAATATATGCATATAAACATATATATATGGATGTTAAAAGTATGGGTTTAGACTTTGATGTGTATGAAGTTTTTTCAAGTGCATGGTATACAGGAAGGATCTTCTGAATATCAGTTCTGCATAGCCAAAAGGTACTTCACTGCAGACATTAATATGTTTGCTTTTTGGAGGTAAGGTTTGATTAGAGCACAGATAAAAGAGTGGTTGCATGCAGGGGTGCAGGGATATGTGTGTAGCACTGGGCAAAGGCTGGCAATGCTGCCAGCTTGGGCAATTCCTTTTGAGCAGTGAGCACTTGCAGCAAAATATCCATCTAGTCCAGGGCACTGTATTCCCTTGAGAAAAAGGGGGAAAAAGGGGAAAGGATTACAGGAAGTTTTCACAAGTGTAGGGAAACTTCTCATGACTTAAGCTGTATAGAATTTGGGAGGTAAGTCAAGTTAATACTGTAAACCACTGCAACAGTGGGGAAACCCAGGAGTGGGTTTGCCATCTAGTTGATGGAGGGTTTTTCTAATTGCACAAACATTTTCATCAAATAGGGAGTAAAAGTTAAATATAGAAGAACAAACACATAAAGGACATTTTGGGAGAGAGGCATGCAGCTAAATTTTTTGAGTGCTTGGAGTATCAGAGTTTGGGTGATGCAGTTAGGCTGTGATGTCTCCAACAGAACTGGTTTTGGGGAGAGTATTTGTATTTCCATTTGGCCCAATCTAATAGTTTTTTGCAGGGAAGGGAGAACTTGGGGACAACAGGAGAAGGGTAGAGGCTCTGAGCAGGTTTGGATATAACTGCTAGATATAAGGTAAAGGATGATAAGGTCTTGTTCAACCAAAACAAGTGGGTTAGAAGCTGGGTGGTGTGGAGGCAGGGAGGAAGCATAATGGCTGGAGATCTGGCACTCAAGGAGGTGATACAAAACCTCTGAGAACAGAAGAGTATGTCAGGAAGTTCATGTCTGATGTGGCTGTTTGAATCATCAATTGCCAAGCAAGGCTGTGAAGATGCCAAGTATTTGTGGGAGCCAAATCTTAATAAAATGAGTGAGGAGCTGAAGGCATTTGCTAATAAAGACATAGTTATGGTACATGATGGTGAAAAGCACAAAACACATCCCAGCCAGAGGGGCTGGGGAGTTCTTTGTGATAAAAGTGTCAAAATTGGAGCCTGGTGGTTTAGGTGGTAACAGGAACAAAGTGCTGATACATCCAAACAGAAAAGCAACTTTGACTTTAATCCATAAGCATGAAAAGTTTAATGCCTATTCATGAACCAGCATTATCTGTAGCTTGGTGTAACTCATTCTTCATGCTCACCTAAATGAACTGGAAAATACTACTTCGTAAATTGGCAAGTACACGATGTGCAGGTTGAATATAACCAGAGAGAGACATACTGTTGCAAATGTATTCTGTAGAGTATTTAACACAATTGCTGTGGAGCAAAATCTGCATCTAAATTACATGCCTACCATTCTCTCTCAGACCTATGTTTTAGGGGGACACAGTATAGGCTGCGAGCTGGGCTGCAGTTCTGGAGCAGGTCTTAAAGGTGACAAATAAGGCTGCCATCAGTAGGATGTGTTGGTAGTGTATTGCTTGCTCACAGCACTTCAAATGGAGGTGTCTTCGGACTTGGGATTTCTTTCAAAACCATTACAGTGGCTATCCCCACAGTATTGTGGACGAATGCTTGAAAAGTGAGGAAAGTTATTTAGGGGGTGACAAACCTAAGAAAGGCTGGAGGCAGTTTATGTTGACTTAAAATGAAGAAATAACTGATTGCACAAGCTGAAAACACAAGTGAGTTTCTATGCTTGATCTGTGTCCAAGCCTTCCACTGAAGATGTGGACAGTCCATTGTGTATTAACAGTCATGCATAGTCTCAAGTGTTTGTGTAGGCTCATAATTAACATCATCCAGCCTTCTCCTGATAGAACTTGTTTGATGTTTTTATTCCTGCTTTGTACTGAAGTGCCAGGCCTACTCCTGCAGTAGCCCTCTCTTTTAAAGGCACTGCTCCTCTCACTTTGCTGAAGAACTGATGTGCAATGTGCCAATGGGAGCTACTTGTTGGGTTTTGGAGCTGGTGACTGGGCAAAGTTGGTGCCTAGGAAAAATGCACCTTTGAAGGAATTTGAATGAGGAGCTGCAAAACTAGTGGTATGCATCTTGTTAAACCTGTATATTACGTTGTAGCCTATTGAAAGTTGTTCAAGTTTTTGCTTTTCAACAGCCACAGTCCCCATTCAAAAGTGAGGAATGTTAAATATGAGTTATTTTAATGTGAACACCAAAGGAAAAAACAGAACAGGCACCACAAGGGTTAAGGTGCTTACTAGCTGGAAAAGAAAGGAATGGTAACAGATAACAGCCGAATACAAAATGACTGGTTTTGGCCTGCAGTGTTTTGGCAGAGAAAAATTTAAAAGGCGGGTGAGAAAGGCTCCCTGCTAAATAGTTGCAGTAACAAGACAGTCCTGCACATGGCCACGGGCAACATCAGCACCAATAATCTTATCAGTCTTGAATTTGTGTGTCATGCTGTCCCTAATGAATAAATCCCTCGATATGCCAGAGATGTTTATTGATGATACATCTCATAATTTTCTTAGCATCACTTCTCAGAATTATTTTATGGGAGAACAAAACAAAAATCTGTCTTTTTACTTCAGTGCTTTCAAAACAAAGAGGTGTCTGCATTGTACTGCAAGTGTTCAGTTTCTCAAAACTAATCCTCCCTATGTTTGCTTAATTTCTTATTCTTGTGTTTAAATCTGTACAGCTCTGCCAAGAAGAGATGAATTGAGGAGTTATTTTGTGAAAGAAAGGGTCAATCTTCTCTGTCTTTTTCAAGGAGATACTAGACTAAAAATGCGTTATGAAACATTACTTAAGCCATTAGTAACCACAGCCGAGCAAAGGGGAACAATAAAATCTCAGATTCCCTGTCTGGATTTGAACTGTGTAATCAGAAAAGTTTCTTAATGGTGGAGTTGCACAGAAGACAAAAGAAACCCCAGCATTGATGAGTTTGCTGGAAAAGAGAATGATCAGTTAGAAGGGTTTTGCTGACATAGTTCAGAGTTACAGGGCTTGTTGCACACACCCCCCTTAAAAAATAAAGTATTATCTTAAAACTTAAACTGGATAGAAATCTATACCTGTGTTTCTAGGTTTAAAAATAAAACCACAACCCCATAATCTCAGTTCTTTCATAGGTTTTATTCGCATTTGAAAGCTGCTAAACAAAACAAAAGAAACGCATTTTACATTCCAAAAGAAATGATTCTTCACCTTTAAATATAGAGATCCTTAGCTTTAGTTATTTGTAGTATGAACATTATTCATCTGAGCTCATGCACCAGAATATTTATAACTCAGAGCAGGAAAAGTGAAAGACATCAGATGTAGAGAAATATTTCCTTCCTCAGCGTTAGGAGGAATTTGGCTGATTCTGTTCTTTAGTGAAGGTTGTGCAGCAATGCTCTGCAATAAGTGATGCCGTGGCAGCTTGATGGTTGGTTTTATGTGATATAATAAAGGCCACCCTGGAAAACCAGCCTTTGTTTAAATGCCAGTCAGACAGTAGAGGAAACTGATGCCAGTGCAGAAGCAAACTGCTTTTTGAATCAATATTGCTTCTGATGCAGCTCAAACCAGAAAAAATATATATTGTGAGTGAATGACACTACTGTATCAAGGCTCTTGCTCACATGTCCAAACACTGTGCGCACCTTTGAAAATTCATTCTGCCCCAGATCTGTCGATGTGCAGCACCCTCTCTGGAGCTTATGGTCATCCTAACAGGAGAACGTGAGGAACAACAGCAAACAGAAGACAATGTATTTTCAAAACTGAACGAGAAAAGAAGATAAAAGTGCTCATCCTCAAGAGCTCTATATACATGTGTAATAGCATGATCCTACTTTGGGGAGGGCTTGTTTATTTTTTCACCTTAAAAAAAGTAACAAGGTGATGAACAGAATAAACTGTTTGAAACACAGAAGATAGCTGAAACTCAAAGCTCAAAAGACAATTCCCGGGACTGACTGTCCATTACCATCAATTCTGTTAATCTGCTCTGTAACTTCTCGCATTGTTTGTTTTTCAGTCATTTCATTGATGGATATCTGTTGAACTGAGAAAAATCCAGGCCACCATGTTGGTAGTAGTAGTAGTAATAATAATAATAATATTAATAATAATAATAATCATCATCATCATCATCTACAAGACTCATAAGTAGTACCATAGTGCTGCAGCAGTGGTACCAGCAGGCCAGCAGGGCATGTTCCCCCACAAAGTCACAAACTGCCTGTGGCAATGGTCATAATTTTGTCATGTACTTATGCAGTGGTAAGTACAAAGGCTTCCTAGTGCTGCTGTAGAAATAACACCACCAGATACTAGCAGTAATAATGAACACTGAAAATTAAAGTGGCCATCTTCGAACCCAGCTATCCTTGGCATTAAGCCACACTAATCCTTATCAACCTGGCTTTATTTCATGGTCAACCACCAATAAGAGTATTAAGCGAACATTAGATGTTACTAAGCTCATTACACAAGTGATGAAATGCCACTTCTCCTCACATTAATTGAGATGGGACTGCTTTTTTTGTTGCAATTAATGAACTCAATTACAAATGTTACTTTATTACCAATGGCAAAATGCTGTAGACTCAAAATGCCGCTGCTTCTCTGAGAAACGCCAGCAGAGCTTCTCAGGGACAAATGATGTGAAGCCAAGGTGGCCTTTGTCAGCCCTCATGCTAACTCCCTCCACCAGCTCTTGCACAAGCTGATCATGGTCCTTCAGCAAGTCATAATGAAATATGTCAAACTTGTGGGCTTGGCATTAATTCTGTGCATCCACAGAGCAGGAGCTTTGATGTATGGACCAGGCAGGATCAGTGCCCTGGTTCAGCTGGGCTGGAGCATCAGTGGGACAAAGACCAGCCCTGACCTTTGGTACAGAGGCAGCTTCAAAGGCCGTGATAGTCATCAGTATCCATCAGCAAATGGGCGTGCTGGACCCCAGCTGCTCAACCATGCCCACTGCACGTAGATAAGAATACCATCACACCTCTCCCTCCCAGTCAGCCTCTAGCAAAACCGCCTCCTGGTATAACCTGACTGGCAAGACATTCTTGAATTAATTTCCTTCTTTCAACAGCCTCTTGAGGGTTTCAGA
Source organism: Origma solitaria (assembly GCA_013397895.1). Classification (NCBI taxonomy): domain Eukaryota; kingdom Metazoa; phylum Chordata; class Aves; order Passeriformes; family Acanthizidae; genus Origma; species Origma solitaria. The sequence goes on along the minus strand of VZRL01002503.1, from coordinate 1,078,543 downwards.
TCCCTGAGGGGACTTTATCCCATTAAATAATCCTTTTAACACTTGCTTTTCCTTACCTCAAGGCCTATAAAAGTTACACTTTTTCAATTCTTCTACTGAGCTGATTCTGTCTCATAAAAAAAAACATGTTCTTCCCTACAGTGTAGAAATCCTCCCAGTAATTCTAGCCACTTGTCACTGAGAACAAAAGCTAGTGTAAATATGCAGTGATATTGGTAAGCAGAGGGCTAAGAACCAGCCTGCTGAAGCGGCAGAGAAAGGCAACTTAGGAGCTAATGTTCACCTTATCTGGAAATGTCAGCTCTTGATAGGAATCATTTGAGGCACTTGAAACTGGTTCCATTTTGCTGAAACTCAAATTAGCAACCCACAAAGCACAACGCTGAAGCAAATGGCTGCTTTCCTTCCAAGCTCTCCAACATAATTTGTGGAGAAGATGCTTTGCTCCCTCAGGAGGTCAGACAGCATATTTTCCAATGTAACTCTAGAAATATGGAAAAAAAAAATCTGAGAAATCCTCTGTTCGTGCCAGTATTTTAGCTGCATTCTCACATATATAGGCTACTGTTTTTGCTTCAAGGAGGAAAGCATTTAAAGATCAGCCCTTATACTTTTCTATGGTATAGGAGAACTGAATTTGAATGAACTTCAAATTTAATTTCAAATAATCTACTTTGAATGTACTGTTAAGATAGGAATTGCCTAGTTATGATTAATAAATGGTGATTAAACAAAAAGGAAGTATTTCCTGGAAGAAACATTAACTAACTACACTCCTTTCTTTTCCTTACGATTTCTTCACTCAAAACACTTAATGGTGTCTTTACTACCTATGACACTTTGTATTTAAGATGTTAATATTCTTCTTAAGAAGAGCTAATACAATGCTTTAACATTTGTCCATTTTACTGCTAACCCTCAGTTTGGGGGAAGAAAAAAATTAAGCAACATTTTGCATGCTGTAAATGATATAATTCATCATCCCACTCATACATAGTTTATGTGATTGCTATCATGCATGCTGATTTAGGACGCTGATCCATCATTTCCTATGTTCCAGGTTGGCAAGTGGCGCTGTGTTAACTCATTCCTCATGTGTCCTGGGAATGCACCCATCAGGAAACATTCTCTGGCACTCACTGAAGAGCTCAGAACACATATTTTCCTGAGCAAAAAGCATGTCTTAAATCTATGGTCGGTGTGAACAAAGATTGCATGAAAACATGAAAAGCCAACTCTATCTTTAATAATGCAAAAAAAGTTTAAAAATTATGAATTCTCTAAAGAGTGGAGCAAATATGCCCAGAATATCCAGAGACTTCAGTCAGTGATCAGTTAACTGGAAATAATGGCTAAATTTTGGGAAATGTGAAATATGGTTCAATTGGTTTATGCCTCAGGTGTGGCACCTACAACTTTTAATCATTACTATAAAGTTTTGTAAATGTTTTAACACTCAACCTGTCCTTGCTGCATGCAAAGAACTCCAGATACTCAACACCCTTTGGCCACCCCATAGATGGGATGCAATGCTCATGCTCATAGCCAAGCTCAGCTCCAGAGAGTTATCACTGCTTTTGGATTCCTTGAGAGTGTCACTGTTTCCTTTCTGTGTCCGGGACCCTCCTCCCACAAAGGGAGGAGGCTAATTTCTTTCCATGTCTCCAAAAAAATTATAGCAGTGAAGACCCTGCCTTGAACTCACGCCATCATCTTTGTTTGGAGAGCTCCCGGGTGCTCCTTCCCAACAGAATTCTGATCTGCTGCTGCTCTTTGCGATTAGCTGTAGAAAATCAGTTTTCACACAGCTTTGGTAGAATGTCGCCATCCCCTATCTCTTCAGAGGGAGAGGTGAAGAAGCTCTAATGATATCTCACACTGGTATGGCCCAGCATAGCGGGTGCCATTTCCCCGCCCATGGGGCTGGGAATATCAAGGATATGGCAGGGTTTGGGACTGCAGCTGGGTAAAACATATAACCATAAAGAGGTAGTTGTATGGGAAAGAAAAATTATTTTAGGAGAGGCTATCCCCCAGCTAGGCTGTCCATCTGCATGGAGATGAGAGCTCCCACCAGAGATCATGGGTACCTGGAGCCAGTCTGGATCATTTTAACTAAAAAATACACATATTCTGAAAAAAAATACGCATTTTCTTTTTTTCCCCAAAATTCAATTCAGGCAAACTCCATGGCTATTGAGAGCAGTTACTGCCTTCATATGAAGAGCTTTGCTTTTTTATGTATCTAATAGGAGCTCCGTTTTTGAGATAAGTCCAACTTGATTAATTTCTTTCATCTGTGGGAAATGTAATTCCTAAGTCACCCTTATTTTGGTCATTTATCAGATCTCAGCATCCTTCCTATCTCATAGTGTTGCTTTTATGGAGATACTGCCTAGAAAATGTTAGGCAAAATTATTTAATCTCATCTAAATGCATTTGGCATAGGGCTTTGGTTTGAAGCAATTCTTAAAAAACTACAGTTTTATAGTGTAAGTGGCCAATTTTTCATCTAGCTCTGTTAACCAGCATGGTTATAAAATGAAGAGGTCGCCATGACCCCCTAAAACAAATCAGTAATGCAAAGTAACGAGTGTTAGCATGCAGCAGAACATTTCCTTTTCTGCCGGGGAAGAGAACTTCATGGAGGGCATCAGTCTGAGGCACTCATCAGTGGAGCCCATGGGAACAGGGCCTGGAACAGAACCATGAGAGTCACAGCAGCAGTCCTGGGACCAGCAGATGTGATTCATGGCTCTCAGCCACCACCATGCTTGGGGGTGAAGGCTTGGTGTCCTGGCTTCCTGCCAGATTGAAGACCGCTGAACACCCCCGATAATGCCCTCAGTGTTTAAAGAGTAGGGGGAGAACCATCAAAGGGGAATACTACAGACTTACCAGGATGAAAATATTCTTGTCTCTTGAGTCCTGGTGTATCTGTCAGAATATTTTGTAATCAATGCCCTGTGTCTTTTTACCTTTTTACCTGTCTTTCCTGTTATATTGATAAGAAATATCTTAGTGTGCATGTGAGAATGGAAGGCGAGCACTTCAGGAGATTTTGAAGGAGGTATCCCTAAAAAACACTTAGCAGGTCCATTTGCTAGGGAAGAGAACTCCAGTCCTGGGAGCTAGCTTTCCTTGACCTGCTTCTTTGCATTTGGAGAGAAGCCGGTGAAGGCAGATGACCATTCTCGCTGTGGGAATGAGAATGGGTGTGTGAGAACATAGCTGTGCTGGCGGTGCATCCCAGTGAGGCATCCCTCACACCATCTGCACTGTGGATGGGAAAAATGGTCTGGTTCTAGTGCTGGCTTTTTCAGTGGTGTGTTGAGCATAACAGGCATAGATGTTTGTTTTCTTTTAGCAAAACTGATATCTTGAAGGCTTCTCTTTCCAAAATACAGCACTGGAAATTGCTCTCTAAACTTTGAGACTTGGTGTGTTATCACTCTCTTTTCAGCAGATTTGAGAAATTGTTATTCCATGTCAGCAACAATCACTATTCTGCTTCGTTGGAAGGAATTTGTCACTGGTAACTATAAAAACAGACATTTAACAAGGCATTTAAGACAGAAAGACTATTGCCTAGACAATTTACATTTTTCTCAGGGAGGTTACATGGGGCACTGTGATGCTTCATCTGAAAAGCTTTGCATATTGTAGTTGGAACCATGTGGGTCGGAGGACAAAAGTGTTAATCTGTACTAGCTAAGGAATAGTCTCATTTTACCAAACCCTCCATCTGGTGACCTTTCAACCCACTCTTGTTAGCAAAGAGGACAGCTATCTATTGGGACATATGCAAGCATACGTTTTATGCAAGCACAAAGCAAACCATCCTATAACTGCTGTGCTCCTATTCGGCCCTGGTCAGGCAGTTCAGACCTTGCTATCATGTGTAGATGGGGCACTTGGGCACCTGGTTAGTGGTGGACTTGGCAGTGCCTAGTTAATGGTTAGACTCAATCTTAAAGGCATTTTCCAGCCTAAATTGCTTTATGACTCTATGGTCTAGAAATCCTGAATTACCCAGTATTTAGATCAGCAGGCTTACGTATTGTTCTCCACTTATTCAGCTGTTAAATGTCTCATCACCCACTCAGAGTACAAACACAATACACCTTGCTAAATGATATACTATAAAATAATGAATTATTGCCATGAGCAGTTTGTTAGCTGCATCGGTGGGGTTTCTGGCTGATGTGAATCTCAACAGGAGCCATCAATGTGTATTTGCAGCCCAGAAAGCCAACCGTACCCTGGGCTGCATCAAAAGGAACACGGCCAGCAGGTCAAGGGATGTGATTCTCCTGCTCTGCTCTGCTCTCATGAGCAGAGGACTGCATCAGCTCTGGGGTGCTCGACACAGGAAAGATATGGGCTTGCTGGAGCAAGTCCAGAGGAGGAACACCAAGATGATCAGAGGGCTGGAGCACCTCTCCTGTGAGGACAGGCTGGGAGAGTTGGGGCTGTTCAGTCTGGAAGAGTCTCTGGGGACACCGTATAGCACCTTCCAGTGCCTAAAGGAGGCCTACAAGGAAGTTGGAGGCAGACTTTTTGTAAGGGCATGTGATGACAGGACAAGGGGTAATGGCTTCAGACTGAAAGAGGGGCGTTGGAATTAGATGATATTTAAGATCCCTTCCAACCCAAATCATTCTGTGATTTATGATTCTGGATTCTCCATTTGTAAATATCTTACAATAATACAAATTACTTCATAGGCTTCATATGTGCCAAATATGAGAGGCATCTCTTGGTTCAACAGAAACTTCCTTGACTGACTTGGAAGAAAATGCTGAAAGATGTGTACTTTTCAGTCTTACTCAGGTACATTTAATTTTTGTAATTTTTTTGTACATTTAATTTTGCCCACAGAAGCTACCTGTGGGCAAGTCAGAAGGGCTAGGGCCTAAGATATAGATCACAAAGATACAAATTTCTTTGTGTGTCTGGGCTATTTTGTCGCAGGTCTTGGTCTCTTAATATGAGGTCCCCTCAGCACTGATTGCCACTGTTTTGGTACTCTGCACCTCTTCATCATTAGCTGAATTCAAATTAACAGATCTCTTGGGACAGTCTCAAACAGCTGTTCTGTAAAGTAACCCTCTTCTGTCCCAGTCATATATGTGCTAGCTAGAGATCAAAAACTCTGCATTTCTTTTCCACCTGAGCCACCTTGTGGGCTCTTTTCCTATAGCAAAAATGTTACTTTTAAGAGAAAAGACACCATTCGCGGTGTACAGTTCAGAGAAGACAGCAGAACTGTGGGACTTGATTCATCACTGCTTGATCACTTCAATGACCTCTCTGAAGTGAATTAACTTGTTTTGATGCAGTTTCTAGAATATCAACAACTCCACACACACAAAAAAAAAAAAAAAAAAGATATTGAGCACCTGGAGAGTCATGCCCAGACATGGACATAGGCATGGATGTGGACATGGACTAAACATGGGTGAGGCAACAGAATTGTTCCCTTGATTATTACTGATACTGTCAGAACTATAAAATACATTCGGAGAAGTTCACTAACAGATTTTTTTGACACTGCTCTCATAGGGGAAAGACGTCTGGGAATTCATTAAGTTAGATTTAACTGTTGTTCGCAGGGCTCCTTCTCATGTACAAAGGTCTTGGCAGCAGCCATGCTGCTCCAGAGGTGATGGAGATGCTCTGAACTCACAAATATGAGCAGGAAGTGTTTGACTGCACAGTCAATGGTGAGGCCCCATAAAAATACTCCTACTGTGCTGCATCTGAAGTGTGCCAAACCCAGCCAGTGAGGTGTGGGACCTCCAAAGGTTTATTTATTAAGTTTCTAGATGAGCTCTTGAGCAGGTGGGTGGGGAGGTCTGAGCATTGCTGGCCATGCTGGTGACATGATGGCAGCACTGCTGATCAATATTTTCACTGATGAGAAGCAAAGTGCTCACTACAATCCCACGTCAAGGAGCACAGGGCTAACAGTCTGATTGCTGCGCTTGGGTGGTGATTCCAGCAGTTGGCAGTTTCCAACCTTTACTTGAGGAATTTATCCACGTGAAAACGAACAACTGTCATGTTTTCTGTTTCTTTTGCAGTGTCGCTGGGCAGATTTCTCAATTCTTCTAGATCCATGGCAGAGCTAAATATTCAGTGTGATTGCCCTTTTTATCCTTCCTTCCTACCCTTCCTTTTCCCTCTCCAGACCAGAACACCTGGACGCAGCATCTTCCTGATGTCCACAGAGAAAGCCAGGCACAGGCTAGATGCCGATTCCTTGGCCCACTAGCCTCAAAACCTATTTACATTAACATACACCATCCTGTGGAAGTTTATTTCTGTATCAGAATGAGAAGTTGGGTTTTTTTTCCCCTCAGATTAAAGGTAACAGAAAAGGTGTTTTATCTGCTCTGGGCTGTGCTTTGAGTTTCTGGGTTGTTCCATCAGCATCTGCTGATAGTGCTAAGCCCTGAAATGTGAAAACAGCTACTTTAGCTGTCACATTACCAATGCAATGACTACATTTGTGATGCCTGCACAACACACACAGCAAATACATACACCATTTTAAAAGGCTTCTTCATAAGGCCAAATCTTTGGATTATATTGAAGCAATTCTGAAATAGCATCTTTGTCTGCCTGGCAGTGGTTGCCTGCCCATAGCTAAGACCAGGCTTTGCTCCATACCCTGGAAAAAGTTGGATTTCAAATTAATTTGTGCCTTTTAAAAAACACAAAGGCCCACGAATATTCCAGGCAAAACTTCAGATTATTGCCCAGTGAGACAATAAGCTGTAAGTGCTCTGACCTCACAGTATCGCTAAATTATTATGTTCCTGAACAATACTGTATTGTGGAAATAAAAAGCACTAGCTTCAGCCTTCTGTTATCAATCAGCCAGCAGCACAGCAATAAAGTTATTTAACTCTCACTCTCAGAAGCGCACAAATCAGTACCACTGGGTGTGGAGCAGAGATGGAGAGCCAGGCCTTGATGCTTTATTAATTTTAAGTTACTCTTAGTTCATAAATGGTTGACTTAAGCAGTGTAGGTGACAGCATATGACAGTTATGAGTGTCTGTATTTCCCAAAACCTAAAAGTGGCATGTTAAACCACAGCAAGTCAGGGAAAGCACAACAGCTGGGCAATTGCAACTGCTTGGTGTTTTTAAAAGTAGTTTTCAATTTCTGGCTGATGTCACTAGGTAAAATGAACAATGTCTGTACAATTGTGGCACATGGTCTCTGTTCCTAAGGCTTGGGCCTCAGACTTCTAAATTCATTCAATTATGTCTTAAAGTCCTACTGTATCAAGCTGGGGTTGCTTTTTAGATATGCTTATTTAATTTCTATTTCCTTTTTTTTATGTTTGCACAGACTCTGCTTGACCTCCAGTCCTCCCTATACGCTTTAGGGAAGGATTTCTATGGTTTGATTGAGGTTATTTTCTGTTTGGTTTTCTGGGGTGGGATTTTTGCCTTTTGTTTGTTTGGTTTGGTCTAGTTTTGTTGTTTCACCTGGCTTTTTCGGCCTTTTTTTTTGGTTTCGTTTGGTTTTTTTGATGCTTTTTGCATCGGTGGGCTTTTTACTTTTAATTCCATCATGGGAAGGAGTGGGAATAACGTGTCTGCGGCGACACAGAGGGATGCGCGGGCATGCGGCTACACCTGCCGTGTGGGCACTCACACGCCTAGGCTCTCAGGCGTACAGGTACTCGCAGGAATAGGCACAGGCGCACATTTATTCCTGATCGCAGGCATTGGGAGGAGGAGGAACTCGACAGGGAATCGGGAGCAGCCGGCGGCGCTGCGCCAGTGGCTGCGCGGTCGCGGAGCGCTCCCTGCTGCCCATCCGCCGCCACGCCGCGGAACGGGAGGGATACGGGCGATCCTTGGGACAGGGATACCTGGGATCCTTGGGACAGGGATACCTGGGATCCTTGGGACAGGGATATGGGCGATCCTTGGGACGGGGATACCTGGGATCCTTGGGACAGGGATACAGGCGATCCTTGGGACAGGGATACAGGCGATCCTTGGGACGGGTCTCACACCTGCATTTATAGGGAGCAGATCCGAGGCACCCACCCAACTAGCTGGAATTTTCCCAAAAGCACACTGCACATGGCTGGTAAACGCTGTCTGAAATGAGCACAAGGCAGCTCGCAGTGCCTCCAGGGGAGGAGAAGGCTGGCCTGATGTCCTTCCTGCAGGCAGGGAAGGACCATGGGCCTCACAGCCAGGGAACTTCTCTGTCCCCCTGGTAGAAGCATCTTTCAGTTTGGACTGAAAACCACACAACCTAAAGCCCAGCATTTCCACGGAACAAGAATCCTGCTTTCTGGCCACCTCTCTCCAGTCGGACCCAAATGCCCCCGTTTCCCCAGCAGAGCACATTCCCTTGCACTGTATGAAGGAAGTGTGTGACACTGAATACAGCATGCAGTGAATAGCAGCATTGCCCATGATATATAATAATACAAAAGAAAATTATATATAATGAGATAAAAGAAATTCCCCTGCAGGTTCACAGGTTTTCTTTTCTGCCACTGCGAGTGAAAGGGATTGGTTATTGTGCATATTTTGAAAAGACGAGGTGAAATGATTTCTGCAGCTGAAGTTATACCTATGCAGAGCTGACTGTGGGAGCTGAGGCCTAATATCCCTATCCTAATAGTTTGAGTATGAGCACACCAGAGCAATCTGGAGCCAGGCAAGTAGAGGTGCTAAACTGTCCACATCCTCCAGATTAGTAAGAGACAAACACCAGATACTCTCACCTACCCTTAAATACACAACTGGTCAGTGGGCAGGATGGAATGCTTGTGTCATAACGTGCAGTGAGATTCAACCTCCCTGAAACCTGCTCTCCACCTTGACAGGGGCGGGGTCGGGGTGTGGGAGTTATGTTGCCGTTGAGCCTAAGGTTGATATTTTGGCTTTCTGGCCAATGCAGAAATTCTCCACTACATGTTCAAGGCATGCTGTGACTTGGCCTCATTCTAGGGTTGTCAAATGGTCTGGATTATAAAGGATAGCTTATATTATATTTGTATTAGAAGTCCTGCATTAAAAGTTTATGGGTAATGGATGTCCTTGGATATTCACTGAATCCACTGCTTGTCTGACAACCCAAAACCTGCAAGTCCGGAGACATAGCTGTTGCACACAAGCAAATTATGTATTTACTATAAAATTACCCTCCATGCACAATGAGGTGCAGCTCACTGCATGAATGCAACTCATCAGAGAATATCCCAGAGTTTGTACAAAATGTACCAGCCCTGCCTAATGTGCAGCCCTGTGTCTGCAAAAGCAACTATCCTTCCATGGGCTGCTGGATTATAAATCATGGGTTTTATTTCTCCATTGCAGGAATGTTCTGCAGATTTATAAAACATTTAAGACCTTATGGTTAATGTTTCATCTGTTCGTGAATATCCTGAGGGACCAAACTATTGTTTAATCTTCTACAAAAATAACCATGATTTATACAAAAGTTGTTTGAAACATATTTCTTTTATTAGCAATACCATTGAATGTCAAAACCAGAACCTAGATTTATCTACCATTCATGCTACCCATATAATATATAATGCTGTGTGCATTAAGTAAGGAAAAAAGTAAATATTGCTCCCATTGAGTGAAGGTCTACAGATAGATAGCTTAATTTTTAAGGTGATTTGGATCTAGATCAACATCCAGCAGCCATATGAGTTAATAGAGCCCAGAGTGGGCTAAAGATCTGAAGCACTCCTTGTCTGTAAAGTGACTTTGTAAGTCAAAATCAAACGCCATGAAAAACCCCCAGGCAATGAACCAAACAAAAAATGAGCTTTGTTTGCCTTGTCTGGCTGCCAGAGTACTGCTTGGATTTCCTCATGATTCAGGTTGGACACCAGGGACACTAAAATCACTAGCTTTTGAAAAATTGATATAGAAAAGCAAGATTTAAAGTGGGAATCCAAATTAGAACCTGCTGCAATTGTAGAAGTTCTGAAAAGGTCTGTAAAAATGGAGTGACCAAGGGCCATGTTTGTTACCAGGTCTCACAGAACTTTCCCAGAAGTTACTGGAGAAAACTTTCTTTCTCTCTGACCTGCAGACTTTGAAGTCAACATGTCGTTTTGCATTGTGCTATATGTCCAGTCATTTTCAGGCTTAGCAGTGATTTTGAGGCCACCCTGCACCTGGAACCATCCTATTCCTACCAGCAGGACAGGCCCCAGGTCCCAGCCTGAGCTCAACCACCTTTGCACAGCCCTCAGGAGCAAGAAGTGACAGGAAAAAAACTGGGGTTCAACATCAACATCTGGGACTGTGCGTACAGGCAAGGAAGGCAGTGATAAATATTTGTATTTAGCTGCTTCTCAAGGGGCACATTAAAGGAGGAAGTGTGTTTATAATTCCCAGTCAGAAACAACAGTGGGGCTTGAGGGCTGAGGTTGAAAGTGCATATCAGTAATTCAGTGTAGAATATAATATAGGGATATGGTGTAATTATCAAAAGCAAAACAAAGAAATGAAGAAAAATTCATTCCAGCTCTTGAATTACATTTGGTCAGAAAGTCTTTTTTTTCTCCCTCCCCTTTTTATTTGAGAACCAGAAGGGGAGTCTTTAGTTTGCACCTCTGCACTTTCAGTTTTTAAGTCTGAGAATCTCAGACTTTTCTGCACAGAGAAAACAAGATGTGAGGAAAAGAAGTTACTAAGCTGAAAACTGTTTTCTCTAAGAACTCAAGCTTAGTTAATAATTGCAGCAAGTCCAGAATTAAAGTTATATTTTAACAAGTTCTTAGATAACATAAATATGTTAAAACTTCAGAATGTTGCTAATCTGCTCAAGAAGGCAGAACTTGCCTTATGAAGACAGTGTAACAAGCACAGGAATGTAAACAGAGGATATTGGTGTTTCTGATCACGTTGAAGTGAAAAACTCTCTTGCTTTTCAGTTATGTTAGTACAGGGAAGTACGTGAAGACAAAACTCATGTGCTTGGCTTCTACCTGACTTAAGCACATATTATTTCACTCTCCATTCAAGAGCAATGCTAATTCATAGTAACAGTGAGTGCAATTCAAAATGCAACATTCAAAATCAGTGTGCAATTCTCATGACATCAAGAACGGTAAAGATAGGCCTTTGGTTTCAAACCTCCTTTCATGAACACTTTGGCTGTGCCACCTGGAGAGTGGCAGAGAGAAGGAAGGATTTAATTCACGAAGGGAGGAGAAAGATGAAAGAGAGGTTCCACTGACATTGCCTGATGCAGCTTCCCTGGGCCAGCTGGTATTAGCAGAGAAATGGGCTGTGTTTAGTGAAAGATGCCCTTCTGTTTTGATGCTGTTTCTTGTCAGGAAAGAGAGATCGATAGCACCAAGCCCTCACTTACTCTGTGAGTCTACCTGCTGTGACAGAATCTCTGAAAATGAGAGTCGAGAGCCAGCATGGATCTCAAAAATAAACAAACAAACAAACCACAGCAAAACAAAACAACAAAAAATTTCCACAAAAACAACAACTACAACAAAACCCCCAAACAAGCAAACAGATTCTGTTACTCTAATCTTGCCCTTACTTTGGTTACCCCAGCAAGGATTGTCTTTCTCCCTTTTCCTCCTTTTTTTTTCTTCTCCTTAACTTTAGACTGTTCTTACCTATTGATATTGTATCATCATTCACTGACAGAATTAATTATTTAGGTTTTATTTTACTGTAATTCTTGACAGCGCTCCTTACTGAAACTCTCAGCTGCCAAGTGAGGTAAAAACAGATATTAAAAAATGTTCATTCAATATCTATGCATTGAAAAAAAGCATTCTAGCAATAAATAATTGTCTCCGTTATGGTTTCTTTTGCCATCTAAGTGTCTCTTACAGGCAAATCACAAATCTTAGCAGCAGAAGAGTAGTGGGGAAAGAGCTGCATTCTCTCTAATTTTAATGTAAGATACCTAATTTAATGTAAGAAATCTAATTTATGTAAGATACCTGTGCTATCAGAAATGCTGGAGTTGTTCAGCAGAAGAACTTCTTCTGACTTCTTCCCCTTTTCATTAGATAATAGCCCTAACATTAAGCATAAGGGACACAAACTTTAAAAGCCAAGCCCTCACCAATGTCACAAATGGGATATTTTTAATCGGAATAGATGAAAATAGATGTACATACTCTCATGAGCTGTAAAGAGGAAAAGACTTCTGAAAAGCAAGTGATACATCACCCTTCCACTTAACTTTCCCCACATGGTCCTCAGGATCCTTCACATTAAAAAAAAAAACAAAACCCAACAAAAAACTGGATCCCACTAATTTTATTATCTGTTTTGGAAATCAATGCAGATAAGGCGTTAAAGATTTAAGATTTCAGGCTAACACAGGAAATCTCATCAGAAGGGGGTATGGTCCTAAGCAAGTTCCCTCCTCCCCAGCTGAGAATTTAGTGGGACCAGATTTCCTGGGCTTACCCAGCACTGTCAGAGCCCACAGTGCTGGGTAAGCCCCACCAGATAGCTGGCACAGCACAGCCTCCTACAAACTTATTTTCAGGACAGCATTTCACAGCAATCCAAAATGGCCTAGAAGTGTTCTATCATTATTGACCAGATACTATGTTCAGTTTAATTCGCTAAAAAGCTATACATAATAAAAATAATATGTAATCATACCCACATTTGACTGGTATGATTTGTGGCAGAAAGTGCAGTAAACAAAAGATCAAGAAGAAAATTTAGCCTTAGTTTTTATTTATTGATTAATTTCGGTGGCTACAAAAGAGCTCCAGTTTTGTCCCTAATAAAAATAATTACATTCCATGGATAATGCACTCAAAATGTATTATGATATTCCTGTAGATAAGAGTGAAAAGAAGAATTTGGACCCAAATAAAAGGCACAGCAGTGAGAAGAAATCTCATTCTGAGCAGAAATCTTTCTACTTGGTTACCATGCAATCTAATTCTGACAGTGCACTCGACTTGAAAAATGACATCCCCATCTCCAAGAATTGAAAGGTGGCAGAAAAAGCAGGCACTCGGTGCTTTAGTCTAAAGCAATTATGAGCTCCTCACAAGCTCGAAGACAAGAATTGATTTTCATTTCTAGATTATCAAGAGGTGGGGGCAAGCAGGTCAGGAAATCTGACCCTATCTTGACCTACTGGATTGGATTGTTCTCAGACCTGTTCAATATTGAAAAGGATTGTTTGGGATGGGAGAGAGGGAGGAGGAGAAGAGAAATCCTTTGGCATATTTTGTGCCCACTGGTATCTAAGCATCTTTTTTTTTTTTTTTACCTTACTTTACATTCTTAATAATTGAATATCGAGTATTTTAAGGTGCTTATTTGAAAGACATTTGCCCATGAGTAACCAAATCTGATAAAGGAGCAAAAACTGCAGACTTCTGAATCAAGGGAATGTAAAAGTGCTGTAGAAATAAGAACAGTCTGGCCTCAGAGGGGACCTGTAAATCTTTAGATCACTCCTGTGCTATACATATACCCATAAACGAACCAGTTGTCCTATACTCTTTGCTCTTGTGGTGATTCAACATTTGTGTAGCACTATTTCAAAAGACTCCAAATCCTTGCACCATTACTTGACTTCCACAGAAATTTTGCCATTTATTGAGGTGAAACACATGCAGCTATGCTTTAAACTGAAATACAATGAAACCTTGTTAATTCAAGTTCATAGTGCATCACTACTCAGACTACTGAAAACTGCAATTACTGTAACATTGCTTTATTTTTCTGTAGATGCTTTAGATAAACTCCTGAGCTTTTGTTTTTTATTTTTCACATTATGAAGGAATACTTTGTCTACAAGGAATAATACACAAGCTAAACAATATCTTCAAGGGGTAGGTCTGAAAAATATAAACCTTGTAGAGGAACTTGAAGCAGCAGAAGGTCAGGAATAGCTTAAACACTAAGGCAGTGTTGTGTTTTAACCTGACAGGCAGCTAAACACCACACAGCCATTCACTCACTTCTCCCCTCCTCAGTGGGATGGTGGAGAAAATTGGACAAAAATTTGTGGGTTGAGATATAGACAGTTAAATAGGACAGAAAAGGAATGAAAAATAGTAACAATGATAATGACAATAAGAAGAATACTAAAATCACTAGAATGTACAAAACAAATGATGCATAATGTTACTGCTCACCACTCACTGCTCAGACAATTCCAGAGCAGCGTCCTCTGGCCAGCTGACTCCCCAGTTTGTACACTGGGATATATATGGCATATGGTATGGAATAGCTCTTTGTCTGGTTTGGGTCAGATGGTGTGGCTGTGTCTCCTCCCAACTCCTTGTGTGCCAAGGCCACTCGCCTGCAGGGCAATGTGAGAAGGTAAAGAGTCCTTGACCACTGCTTAGCAACAACTAAAACATCAGTGTGCTATCAACATTATTCTCATTTTAAATCCAAAACACAGCACTGCACCAGCTACTGGGAAAAAAATTAACTCTACCCCAGCTGAAAGCCGAACGCTCTTTTTGAGGGTTATTGTAAAATACCTCCAGCACAGCTAATTTCTTCAGGTACAGGATACCTCTCTCCATGTTGATCCACTTCCCTGGGTGACATAACATCATCCTGGAAGGGACACCTTTCCTTCTCTCCTGAACTGGAGGCACTTACAGAGGCTGGGGCTTCCTGCCCCTTTTCCAATCACTTTGTCAATGCCCATTTCCATAGAAACGGATTCCAGCTTTTTGGCTTCAGTGGTTACTGCCTTGTTTATGAATTCTCTCTCTTCTTCCTTCTGTTCTCATGATGGCCTTGTTTTGGAGTAGTCTGCCTCATCCTTACGTAAGGGAAGAGCTTCTTCCTTTATTAGATGAGCTGACTTTCACTTGTTACACTTTTTCTCATGCGTAGGGGTGACTGATAATGCCATGGGCTGGTTCTCTGGTTCAGCCGTGGTGCCTGTCGTGGGGATTGGAGCAGCTGCAATATCTGTCACTTTGCTGTCAGATTAAGAGACCTTCTCTTGCCCTTGCGGGTACAGAGTGGTGCTGAACAGGGCTCAGTGGGTGT
Organism: Origma solitaria; assembly: GCA_013397895.1. NCBI lineage: Eukaryota > Metazoa > Chordata > Aves > Passeriformes > Acanthizidae > Origma > Origma solitaria. The sequence goes on along the minus strand of VZRL01002503.1, from coordinate 1,063,514 downwards.
GGGCCAGGCCTCAACTTGTTGCAGCGATTTGTGTCTCTCAGGAATTGCCAGGGTGACAGCTCAGTTTTTACAAATATTTTGATAATTTTCAGGGTTCTGCTCTTGTTCAGGGATGAAGTCCAAAACATTGGATTTCTGTCCTAGGTACTTGCCCATACTGTCCCATACACCCTGACACTCACAACTGTCCAGCCTCCAGAGAGATATCTGGGTGGTGTTCTTAAATAGATGTTTAGCTTTAAACAAGATATGGAACACATTCAGTAATACAAGACATATCAACAGAAATATGCCAGTTTGAACATCCCCATAATATTAAAAATTCTCAAGAGCTATTGTAACTAGCCTGGAAAGTAAGTAAAAGGGTAAGAAGAAAGGGAGGAAGGGAAGGTGAAGCAGTGGGGGATACCTTCTCCCACTTTGTCTCACCCATAGCTTGACTGTCTAAGAAGTCATAAATTATTGCTAGTTTCTGAGAGATGGCTCCCAGAGTATGGAGCTGAGGGCAGTCTGAGTACAGATATCAAATTAGTCTCATGACCAGCAATTTTATCATATCAGAAGCCAGTGTTACAAACTACAACAAAATGTAATTTGTAACCCAGCCCCCGGAGGTGACAAACACCACAAGAAGGGACATATACAGTGAGTTAGGTGCTACACAGTGCAACCCTGAGAACAAGTGCAACAACTCTGTGAGCAAATAAATCAACATTGTGACCAGTGACTATTAAACCAATATAATGAATGTTTATAAAAATTTGTTTTAAAACATTCTGGTCAGATCTGTCATTATCTTCACCCTCTTGGCACCATGTTGTGTCAGAAAAATGGCTGTTGTGGTTTAACCTAGATGGAAACTAAACACCACATAGTAGGTTGCTCACTCATTTTCCCTCTCCATGCAGCAGGATGGGGGAGAGATTCAGAATGAAACATTAAAATTTGTGGGTTGGGATAAAGATGGTTTAATAAGACAGAAAAGGAAGGGGGAGAAGGAATAATAATAATAATTGTTATTGTTATCTACAAAATAACGATGCACAGTGCTATTGCTCACCACTCACTGACCAATGCCCAGAGAGTTCCTGAGCAGCGGCCCCTGCCCAGCTCTCCCCCCTGTTTGTGTACTGAGCATGTTGTCATATGGTATGGGATATTCTTTGTCCAGTTTGGGTCAGTTGTCCTGGCTGTGTCCCCTCTCAGCTTCTTGTGGCCCTAGCCTACTCCCTGGCAGGGCAATATGAGATGCTGAAGAGTCCTTGACCACTGCTTAGCAACAACTAAAACACAGTGTGTTATCAACATTATTCTCATCTTAAACCCAAAACACAGCACCGCACCAGCTACTGGGAAGTAAATTAACTCTATGCCAGCTGAAACCAGGGCACTCAACCATTCAAATTAATCAGTTCCAGAGCAGTGGTCTCCCACTCTAAAAACTGCATAGGGTGTGTACAGTCAGCCACCACTAAAATATTGCCATTTCTGCCAGAAATGCCACAGCTGCTTAACAGCCCACACTGACAGAAGCCCTCGAAGGAGAGAATGGGAAACAAATACTGAACTAAACATTGAACCAACTGTAACTGCAGGACTGCTACAGAGAAATGGAGTTGGTCACTGGGAATTGTGTTACCACAACCATCTGGCTTCCCAAACCTTCAGGAAAAATGAGGGTTTTATGAAAGGGTGATGGAAGGAGGCAAGCAAAGCCATACATGCAACGTAGCCAAGCGTAGGCATTCAGGGCAGTGGGGCAGCCACTAACACACATAGGAATCACATTTTCTGTAAAAATCTGTCTGTCTAACACATCACAGTGCCCAGCATTTTCCCTCAAATTTTAAGCTGATGTGTAAAAACTGTTTTAAACTGTGTTTAAACCTTTAAAATAAGAATAAACAGGCCCCTTTGCCTTTTTCCTGATGTATTACTGCACAAAATCAAGCAAAAAAATTGAAACGAAGATGTCTAAAATGTCCCAAAGTAGATCTCTGCCACTGCTAAACCTTTTCAGTGAGCCTTACAATTTGGTCTGTGCAAGCAGACCATATTCAAAATAACAAATGAACACATAAGTGTGATTCTAGTGTCTTGCTTCTTGATTCTCAAGCAGGAATGTGAGGCACAATGGCTCTGCATACATAAACGCTATAAAATTAGTGCAGACAGCTGGCAAATCATTAATTAACAGCAGTAATGATTTCAAATCAGAGCTCTGGGGACTCCACAGGAAATAGGAAGTACACTGGTCCTGCTTTCATTTATGCCTCTGACCTTGTTTCTTCACCATAAATAAGAAGAAAAAAACAATCCATGTCTGAGCCAGGATATCACACAAGCCACAACCAGTAGTCCTTGAGATAATGCACACTCTGAAGGAGTATCAGCATAGAAAGCTTTCTTCAAGAATGCTCCAGACAGATGCAAAAATGACTCTGGAATATTATGCATACTGTGCTAGATAATTAATCACAAAGACTATTCTAAATAATTCAAAGTTTTTTTTAAAAGGTAGGTTTTCTCCCCTTCTATTGTAGCCTAATTTTAACATATTAGATGATTCATATTGTTCCCTGGATTGTCCCCAGGAGTATCACACAAATGGAACTGCACATAAATGCTAAGCTAATATGTAAATGAGAAATAATCTCAAGATTTATCTATGAACTCCAGCTTCTTTTAGCAAATTAATTCATTGACAGCAGAAGGGTTACTGTCTCTCTGTGAAACATAAGAGGGAAAATGTTGGTTCACAGAAGATTTATTTCCATAATAGACCTAACAGGTCCAATAATTATTATAGTTCACCATGTTGTTCCTGAGTTTGTGCTGAAGATTGCATTCCCTGTTAGCATAAAATATATCTACAGGGAAAAGACAAGGAGAACAATTTAAAATGCGTAATATTTTCTCTTGAGGATGAACTCCAGTAGAGTAGCATCTCCATATGCACAAGATGGAAGTGATAATCTGGAAATTATGTACTAGTAAAGCTCTGGGGAGCAGGCAAAGAACAGTTATGTTATGGCAACAGAGGAAATGGCTGCCCTCAATGTGCAATTTGTGCTATCCTTTCTACCATTGACAAAAAAAAATTAAAAGCAGTTCTTTTTGTTTTGAGCTGGCAGCACTATGGGTCCTATCACCCCAGAGCCAGCCTGAGCCTTTCTGGTGCCCCTGGGAAGGTGGGGGTGTGAGGGCAGGGGTTTGGGTAGACAAAACCAACACACAGACTGCCCAGGCCTGGGAGAAGACAGAGTGGGGCATCTCCAGATCACCCAGGCTCTGCAGGGCTGCAGTTCTCCCACTGTCTGTGCAGGTAGCACAGCAATCCCAGAGTGGTGTGCCACGTGCTATGTGTGAACCAGGGGATGACAGCTGCATGGGGACGCCCACTGAAGTGGCAAAACCTGTGCCTTTTCTGCCTCCATAGGAAGAGACTGAACCTTACACCTGTCCCTGACTTTCTGCATCAGAAATACATCAGTTCGCCTGTGCTTCCGCAGTTGCTGTGTGTGATTGTGCTGGCAAAGGGGAAGATGATTTTGCTGTTTGCTATTTTCTTTTTTCTGTTGATACTGAACAAGATTTCCGACGGTTAAAAAACCATGGAATGGGTATTTTGACTTACTGGTGAGAAAAGGAGCTGAGTGACCAAAAAACGTTCTACAAAATGGTTTAGCACCGAAAAAAGCCACAAACAAACCTGAACTATTTGTATAACTGTGTATTTAAACTACAGACCTGGCCAGGAGATATAAATTCACCTTATGTTCAGAGGAAGGGCTAACCTGAGCTAACCCAGCTCGTGTCTCTCTACGATGTCATTCATTCCTGTCGCTTCCCTTACTCTGTTTCCCTTTTATCCGTTCTGGTTTGCTGCCGCTGATTCAAACCAAAGGCTGAGGCTGCACTTCGGGGCTGCGGCTCAGTGTTCTGCAGTCTGCCAACCCTCCTGTGGCAGATTAAAGAATTACCTCAGAGCCTGCTTTTCTGCACGGGCGATAACACAGCTCTCTTGCTCTGAGACGGGAGAGCAGCGAACCCGCTTTCTCAGAGCATTTCTTGGGGTTCCAGAGCTCATGCTACCACCTGAACAAGCCTGAGACCATGCACACCGACAGTTTTGAGCATCTTAATCATTTTATCAATGACACTTTTGTCTTTTTATTCTGTGGTCCAGCAATACTGAGGATGGCATTCACAATCATAAGGACCTAGTGTTTGTAAAGCTATAAGCACATGGGTCTTTTTTTTGAAGGAGGCAAGGTAAAGTTTATAGAAGACCTGAATCGTGGGGTTCACAGTGAAGAGTCAAGGTACATGTGATAGACTCTATCAGAGGTGAATAATTCAAACACAATTAGAGGAGCAGGTCTGGAACTCACAATTATAATGATTTAAAGTGAAACAAATTCCTTAACTGGCTCTCACTTACACCACCAAAGTGTAATATAATTCTAGTCCAGCAGAGATCATGATCAGAAGATTTCTATTACTGCATTTCAGAAACTCATGGCTTGGAAAAAGCCCCAAAGAAATAACAAAACCTGAAGCAAACCATAAACCACAAACTAAAAAATTAGTTTCAAGTGTTCAACTTATCCAAACTGCAGTCTTTATGCCACTAAAAACACCTAAGAGAAGAAAAAAAATCACTTAACTGTTACTACAGTGTGCTTTAAATGTTTAAATGAGCTTACACCCCCACTCCCCCCGCCCCCCCATGTCTGGAAAGAACACTTTCTGCATTTACTTTACTTTAAAGTAGACTTCATTTTGTGCCTGGTATAGGGAAATTTGATCTCCTGACGTACCCATGAATTATCCCTGATATTTTTGAATTATGTCTACAGACATGCTTTTCTGCACGGATGATAACACAACTCTCTTGCTGAATGTTTCTGGCATGCAAGAGCTCTGCTATTTCTGCCTGCGTTTCTGTTACTATTTCCACACAATGCTTTGTATTTCTAAAGGTCTTTCAGCACTGACTCTTGGAGCATTGCAGACAAAATTCTTAACCTGCTTCAGTGAGGCAAACTCTGAGTTACTATCTACAGACCTGTAAATTGAGAGGGTCACACACCTGGTCGGTCCCCAGGGTCAGAAACAGAAACCAGGAATTACACTCTGCTATCTTGTCCTCATCACCAGAGAGTACAGCCTCAGGTGTAAACCACTCTTGAATATCTGTTGCAAATATTTTCACTTACAGAGACTCCCCACGTAGTTAATTGTTTCACTCTTTCTTTCTGTGAGCACTATTTAACATACTGTGATGAAATAAATACATGTGGAAGAAAAAATCTGTTTCTCTAATGTGCATAAAATGGACATCATCTGCAAAATGTGTTAAGTAGCAATTGTGCAAACCACAATAACTGCAATACAAGAAAAATAGATCTAATCAGATTTCATGCTTATCCATTCTTTGTCATTGCATGAAATGCAGTGTATGATTCCTTTAGGGCACAATCCAATGCCTGACAGTCACTGGGAAAACTCCTGCTTCTTTTACTGTGGAACAGACCTTGAATAAAACAGGGAAAATTATTTAAGATATTAAAAAAGTAAAATATATATAGGTGTTGGCAAAATTTAATGTGGTTTATTCAGACAGTTATCAGTCCCAGGTGACATGAAGTAAGACACAATGAATAACTCCATGATAAAGAATTATGAAAAAGCCTGCACCAGGAAACACCGTTTCCAACAATGTAAATCTAATCCTTGGTTTACACCCTGGTGTATAAGTATTTATATCCCTTATACATGCCAGTATTACCAGGTTTTTGCATCTTTTTATAATCCATACAGCTACATAATCCTTTTAAAAGTCCTGCTAAGGTATTTGGATTTGAAGAATTTTCTGCCATTGAGTTTCAGATATCTTGCTGAACTGTATCTCAAAAGCAATTTAAAAAGTTAAACTAAACCAGAATTTAAGACACAATAAAATAAGTTGACAACAGTTGTTCAGTGATTGACTTTTTTTTTCCATTGCCTCGATCCTGTATGTTTATCCATCAAAACTTCCCTTGCAGTTCAGGCGAAACAAAATCCAGGACCTTAATAGCACATAAATTTGACAATATCACAGGTCTCCAGCTAGTGGGAAATGTTCCCACCTACATCAATTTAGGTCAGGTAAAGAACCAAGATAATGCAGTTGTGTTACCTCCTTCTGCTATGCTACTCCGCAGCAGGAATATGTAATAATCTATATTAATAGCCAGTGATTTATTTGCATGCTTTAAAGTATTTCTAAATGACATGAAGACAGTGTCCAGAAAAATACATAATTAAGCTAGAAATTAGCCCTGTCATGTGGGTTTAGTGCAACAACTGAGCTAGCTTTCACTTGTCTTTTCAGTGGTTTTCCATGTCGTTTATGTCAGCAATAATAACGCAAACATGCACAGTTCCCCTATGAAATTATACTGGAAAATAGTATACAAAAATTTTAACAATGTAGAAAAAACCCTGACACAAAAAAACCACAAAATAAAAAAAAACAAAACTCCCAACCCCACACAAACAAACAAAACATAAAAACAAAACAAAACAAAACAAACAAAAAACCCCACAAAACCCCAACCAAAACTAAACATACCCAGAACTTCCAAACAAAGGCATTTTACTTAAGTGAATTAAGCACATATTTTTAATATGAATATAACTCCCCCGAAGGCACGTTGTCAACCACAGAAAATTATGCATTGCAGACTTGCACTTTTCCCTTTCAGGCACTGTGGGAACTTCATACATGAATTATTCTAACGTGAAGTTCAGACGAGTAGGTTTTCAATACCAAGCCCTACAACTGCATTCTGGGTGTATTTCTAATTTTCTACCCAAGTCTGCTCTCTGAAAATGAACTGCACTCAGCATCTCATGTAGCTTCCTTGATTGTTCATTATCACATTTATCTTTCACTAGACAGAATTTTCAGTCTTCGTTTGCTTGATCCTTAAGCAGGGATTTTGTCTCCAGTTTTGCAAAAGTTATGAACAATTTATCCTAGAAGTCCTGATAAATAGCAAGCATTCACTCCATTAGCCCTTACAGGATCAGAGCCCAAAGTTGCCTCCCTGCCTGACGCCACGGTTCTGAGATTCTCCATTAAGGGAATACACAGTAAGATTTTATACTTTGTGTTTAGAACACATATTGCAAAAAGCCTTCACGAACAGGGAGTGATACATTACAAACCACCCTCATGTACAAACTGCAATGTGCTGCGGAGGGAACTGTTTGCTGCCGTTCTGAGAGGCTTTGGCAGAATTTATGCCTTTGCTGGGCCATCTCGGATGCGAATTCTGAAGGCACAGTTACACCCTTAACTTATGCTACATTATTGCCGCGAAGTGTTTATGTCAGCCATCAATTCCTGAGTATTCAAGAAATACAGCGAAGAACAACTTGTGAAGTACCGTGTCAATGGTAATGAACAAACTGTTAAAAAAAAAAGGCAAATAACGGTGAAGAATAACTATTCACAAATACATATATATTTATAGATAAACTTTCAGATGTTCTTTAGTCTTAAGTTGTTAGCTAAAAATAAGCCCTTTAAAGCGGTGCCTTTAAGACCCCACCGACCACCAGGAGATTTTTGTTGTGAAAGCGACTTTAACGAAAAGGCTGAAATGATCGCTCGAGGCAAGACGATCACTTAAATCACTTTAGATGATCCCCTAAATCATGGCGAGGTGAAGCTCGGGCACTTAAAAAAGCACTAAGCTGCCTAGAGCGAATAGTTCCAATGCTATTTGCTTCTTTTAAAAACCGCATCGGGGCGGCTGGGGGAAGGTTTAAATTGGCGCTCAGACATTCGGTGTCTCGGAGGCGTCGTTCCATTAGCGGGATGTTTTCTATTAACCGCGTAGGCGCCACTTACGGTGTTTCACCGTGGCGCACGAAGCGATGGACACCGAGAGGGGCGAACCCCCACCCTCGCTGCGGCGCCCGTGTGTCAAACTCAGCCCCTCCTGGCTCAACCTGAGCGCTCCCCTCGCCCCCCCTCATCAGCTCACACCGCCTTCCCCCGGCTGACAGCCGCTAATTGCCCCGCGCTCGCCGCCGCTCATTAGCCTCGATCGGGCGGAGTTGGGACCGGCCCGCCCCCGCCTTCAGGGGTTTTTATCCTCCCCCCGCCCCTTTTTATCACGCACCGCAGCGGCGGCGGGGCAGCACCGGCCTCTCCCCGCCCCCGCCAGAGGAGGAGCAGCCGGCTAGGGGCAGCGGGGGCCTCCCAGC
>VZRL01002503.1:1018864-1049516 GCA_013397895.1 Origma solitaria | reverse complement strand
CTCGCGCTGGAGCCGCCGCTGCTGGAGCCGAATTTGGGGATGCTCGGTGTCGCCTCGGCCGGCGCGATGCCCGCGGCGGGGGCTGCGGGCTCGGCGGCACTGCCTGGAGCTCGGTCCCTCGCCGAACAGGCACACACGCACTCAGGCAGGTCCGGTTCGGCCGGCCCCGTCCGCTCCTGCGCGGTGCGGAGAGCGGGATCCGGCCCCAGCTCTGCCGCAGCCCTCCGCCGTGGAGAGCCGCGGCGGCAGCCCGGCGTGCCCGGCTCCTATCAAAGTGCTTCGGGTGTGATCCGGCTTGCATGCTCGGGACTGCAAATATACACATACACATACACACACTGGCACAGGGGCGGCTTTCTATTTTATACGTGTAGTTTTAAGTGTAAAAAAGGAAAGTTATCCTCTAAAGATAACTTCCCCGAGCTGATGAGCTCACTGGAGCTGCTTCTATTTTCTCCTTGTCCGCAGGCTCCGGGACTGTCACAGCAAGCCCCGTCCCCGAGCCGGGGCTGTCGCCGAGCCCCCGCGGCCGCATAGAGCCGCCGCTCCCGCCGGGTCCCTCTTCTCATCCCGTTTTCCCGGGGTTTGCTTTTTTGTTTCCAGGGGAGCTTGCAGTCCTGCATTTGGTTTAGCAGATGAGGCACTTTGAGGCCACTGCATACAGTGTGTAATTTAAACAACTTTTAATGGGCTAAGTAGCATCATGCTATGCCTCTGCCCGGCGTGGCATTAACAGGGTATGTCGTGCCTTTGTGACCCTCTCGGAGCTGGGCTGTGACAGCCCACAAGTGCTTATGTACATGGGAAAACTCTTGAATTCAGTGCTCGGCGTTTAGAAATAATCCCGTGAAAGAATTACATGTGATATTTCTATGAAGCAACAAAAGGATTTTTTCTTTTCTTTTTGTTTGGGGGTTGGAGGGGGGAGGGGGAAAGGTATTTTGCTTTTGTGACTTGAAACAAAAATTAAAATCAGTGTGATACCCCAGGACAGTTTATTCTGCAGTGACCCAACACAAGAAAAACATTTCTCTTTTCCAAGAGAAGGGTGAAAAGCTGCCTTTTTTGACAAAGCAGTTTTACAAATGTGTGGCTGGAAGAGAGTGGGGCTGCGTGTGTGCAGGAAAGGTTAGCAGGGCGATAAAGAGGTTGCAGGCATTGGGAAAGCAGCGTTTCCTGAGAACCTATGTGGAGTTGTTCCCCCTCTCCCCCTCCTTGTTCCACCCTTAAAACCCTAAACAGACATTCCAAGAAGAAGGAAACAATCCTGATTTGTTTTCATTCGAGGTTGTAAAGCAAGACCCAAACAGAGTTAGAAATATAAACCAACTGAAAGATCTCCCAGCTGTTTAGCTGCTGCTTCTAAACAAGCCTGATCTCTTTTTCTCTCTTTCCATTCCCAGATCTCGCTGGCTTGTGGTTTCTCTCTAAATAAGGAAGGTTCCCTAGGGAATAACTTGCTGTAATTCACTCCCTCAAGAAATGACTGCGTAGTTTGGTGAGGAGTGAAAGGGGCCTTGAGTTGGGGAGGGCTCAGGGAAATAGAGATGGCTTCACATCTGAGGGGATATATATCTGCTATGGTAATGAGGAGAAACAAATGCTACACTTCATTGCACAAGTCTGATTACCCACTGGGCTTGGAAAGGATCTCCTCTCCCATCTCCAAATAATCGGAAATAATTGACCCTGTGCAAAATTGGTCCCCCCTCCTCTCTTTTCCCAGTGCACTGGTCATTCCCAGGAACCGCACTGGGAGTTAAGCATGCCCTGTGGTGAAATACATGTGTTTGCTGATGAGCTCGTTATAGGGTCACTGCTGAACCAGGGCCTCCGCACTCGTTTTCTCCCCTCCTCTTACTAATCCTCTGTCCCCAAGCCTCTCCCAGTCCTTCTGCAGTATCGCACCCCATTTCTGGCCTGTTCTTGAACAACCATTTCTTTTGGTTTTATTCAGGACACTTTGCCCTGAGGGTTTTGAATACAGAGCCTGTGGTTTTCTAGTCTGTTTTGCTTTCGTGCAGACTCAGAGAATTGTGACTTTAAAATGCTTTCACTGCATAGTTTGTTTGTTTCTATAGCATGGGCTGTCTGCACTGGTGAAACCCTGAAGCCTTCCCCCCCTAAACCCTTGGCTTTCTCCTTTCTATGAAGTTAAGGCACTGCAGAAGAATGCTGTCCGGAAAACAGCCTGATCCGTGCTGGGGCAATGAAGCAGGACAAAGTACAACTCGGCATCTTTCCCACAGTGTCACGTCTGCAAACTCGACAAGGGAAAGTGATTCCCTGGGGAAGTAAGGGGGCTGGAGTGTAAAACTAACAGCAAAGCAACCAAGCAAGCAACAAAAAAAGAAAAAAAAGGAAAAATAAGTGTTTCAGCAGCCCCCCCTTTCAAATTTTGGCTTGGAGTTATTGCTGTGCCACAGATTATTTCCTTCCACACAAATGCGTTTGCTTGGCTTGGGAGTCTATGTGTGTGTCTGTCTGGTATGAGCTGTTACCTTTTTGCTCTCATTAAGGGGGTATTAAACAGTGTTGTTAAATGCCATCCCCAAATCTTATGAATTGCATTCCCAAAGCCGTAAGTGCAGGGACGGTTTGGGGTCCAGGGGGAATTTCTAGTTAAGGGACACGATACTTTTTATGTGTATTATTCATATGTAAACACACACACACACATATATACACATGTGTATATACACACATGTAAATATATATATACACACACAAGTCTATATATGTGTGTGCACGCACATCTATACACTTACCTACGTGTATGTATATATGTGTGCATATTTATATGTACCTACACATGTAGATACATGTGAAAAATACGTGCGCGCCCGTGTCCCCCCGCCCGAGCCCGCGCCGCGAGCATCCGCGCAGCGCTCCGGGGCAGTGGCGGCGTGCGGCCACCGGAGGGCAGCAGACACCGGGGAGCGGCCCCGCCGCTCGTCCCCGTTCCCGATTTTCCTTTCCCTCCCAAGGCTGCCGGACGGTATTCCGGGATCGTTTAATACGACGGGAAAGCTGGTGAAAATTTGGGTGAGTGGAAGCCGGATTCCCGTAAAGAAAAACATGCAATGTTTTCCACACCCGTGCCCCGATACTTCTAGCCTAACTAATCCCTTAAAAAAAAAAAAAAAAAAAAGATAAAACAAAACATTTCTACAGCTTGAAAAATACCCAGACAAATATTTGAAGGTATTGCAGCTGGTTCGGGAAGATTTTCACATTGCTTCCCTCACAGAAAACAGTAAGACAATGCTGGAAAAGCTGAGGGCTATCTTACTGTTTTCTAAATACAATTGTGGAATCTTATGAAATCCTGGGAAAACATATGCATTTAATTCAGGAGAGAGCTTTTAACATAAAACAGGCAATGGATACACAAATTGGAGCTGGATACACAGTGGAATGTCTTTTCTGTGAATTTTCATTTTCATTTTCTAACCAGCCCACTTTGTCCAGCTCGATGCTTCTTCAAGATCTCACTATTGCTCATGTAATGGAGTTTCGAGGTGCCAAATGGCTGCAAAAGGCAAATTTGCCCAGTTGCTTTCTGTTGTCACTTTCACCAGCAACCTGCTCATAAGCTCTTGTTGGGGACCACCACTAGGTGACTTATCTGACTGCAAGGGAAAGAGAAGCTCAAGTAGTTCAACCTTAGAATAAACAATTCTCACATAAAAAAACCCCCAACAACTGCATCATTTTAACCATGATTTGTGTGCCAGAGCAGGTAAAAGGGACCAAATTCTTTTATCAGTGATTTTGCAGTGCTCTTGCAAAACTGTAGAACATTAATGACAAAATGCATTGGCTGAAATCTGTTTCTTCTAACAGCGTGCAAAAAAAAGGTCAAATGCTTAGGTTTTGTACCTGCTGTATAATGTAAATGCTGTGCTGGAGAGAGCAGATGCATTCCAAAAGTTACATTGCCAGGTCTGAGTGAGCATGGAGCTCAGGGGACTCTGTGATTATGTATTGAGTCCATAACCTGTGGCTGAAGGTCCTGATCCCTTCGAGCTTGCAATAGCTGCCAGTGACATGGTAACCGCAGTTCCTGTCATGTCGGTGATCGGGGCATAAAAGGCCATTGAGCGTGGGGATGCTTGGAGCTGAATAGGAGCACTGCAGCAGTTTCAGAGTCAGAGTCTCTATACATGACATTCAAGACAGATTCTTTCTTCTCTTTTTCAAAACAAAGAAACAAATGAAACAGGAAACACTCAGCAAAGAAGCTCAGATGCTTTCTCATCCTCCTCCTCTGGGCCTGGGTGAACTGGATGCAGGGAGAGTAAGAGAAGCCTCACTGTGAGCTTGCAGAAAAGTGGCTGATAACACAGATTATGGGATGTATGGGCAAAGAAAGGCCTCTCTGCTCCAGAGGTGCTCTGGCCTTACTCCAGCCCTGGCTGATAGGCAGTTTTGCCTATTGGCAGTAATGTGATCTTTCCAAAGGGTAACACGTTTTGGTTTGGACAGTTCAAGCCTCATTGTCGACCAGAGAGATAAAATGACTATTCTGACATTTTGCTTGTGCTGTCATCTACATGCATAAAATATTATCCCAAAAAGCATGCATTCAGTGTTTCATTACCCAGAAGAATAAGCCAGGCTCCCAGCAGAGGTATGCCCAGTGTGCCCAAGTAGGTATGTGCATGACTGTATCCCAAAGGATTTTTGCCTGACATGCCCAATAATTACTTGTACTTCAGGAAACACCAAGATATGGCAGTTCCAGCAAAGATTCCTATTACAGGAAATACTAATGGGAATTGCAGACTCTAATTTAAGTCCTGATCGTGGTGCCTGTGGCTTAGATATCTCAGGCCAGGCTTGTACTATGTGAATGGAGTCAAGGGAACAGTGCTGATTTAGCCCATTTGGGAAATCTATCCCACTGTGCTCTTCATCTGTTTGCCAACATAAAGCCTGCCGTGGAACCTAATGTACGGTGTTTGGGCAGCTTCTGAATAATCTCTGGAAAAAAGTTTTCATATTTTTTTTATAATATGGTCTTTTTGCTGTATTTTTCTTAGATATTCAGTGGAAAATACACACAAGAGGCAGATGCTTATTTTTTGGACTTGGGAAGCCCCTCTTATTATGACCAACTGTGGGATTATTAACAGAAATTCATTTGCTGTGGAGATGATAAGTTGCGGCTCTTGGAGGGTACATGAATACTATGGTCGATGCAAAAGCTTTGAACTGCAGGAAGGGGGAGCAGAAGGGTAAAAAACCCCTGCGTTTGGGGTTTTTGGTTTGGAAAATAACCAAAACCATGGACTGTAGGAGAAACCAGAAAGTTGTCTTTCTCAGGAACCTGAGCTTCAGAAATGGTTCTCCCTGAGCCTGTCAGAACCATCCAAACAGACTTAGGTAAGACTTAAGTAGTTTGGGGAGACACTAAATGTGGCAACAATCTTGCAATTGCTGCTGAGAATAGGATACTGCAAATGAGCAAGTTTAGCCCCACCCTTTGTACCTTTACCTTGGCAAGGAAAGGTTGGTGGCCCAAAGGTGAGAATCCTGCGAGCCCGGTGCATGCAAAGAGAAACACTATGCTTTGCACTTCCACAGGGTGTCCATAAAAATGTATCTTTCTTTCACGTCTTTGTTGCCTATTTAGATCCCACTGGTGATATCAGACGTTTCAAGATATCCTCCTGCCCAGTTTTTCTTCCTTGTGCCCATAGGCAAGGAATAACTAGGATTTGCTTATTGTTATGTCATAAACTAAACAGAAACAGGAAGCTTCAGAGGAGAGCACCTTCAAATTGCCTTACATTGAGTGTAAGCATAGTCCAGGGACTGTTATTGTGGCCAGGCCTAGGACATGCCGTGTCTGTGCATGAACTGGGGAGCTGTGCTTTCTGTCTGCACCAGCAGAGGTGGGGAATGCATCCCCATCATACACCCACAGAGAGGAACGTTGAGGTGCTCCAAATGCAAGGGGATTGAGAAAGCAGCTTTTCCATCCTGGAGTCCAGCTTCGGGGATTTCTGAAAATTCGTGGTGCCCAGGGCTGTACCTGTCTACGTACAACTCCAATCTTCTCCTAAGTATATAATTGTGAAAGTTGTGGCATTTCTGTGTGTGTGTGCACTTTTTTTCTCCAGCTATTTGTCATTTTTGAAGGCTTCAAGGACATGAGTTCCCTGGAATGCCAGCAGTGCTTCTCCCACAGGGGAGCTGCAGTAGCCCCCTTTGGGCACCTTGCCCAGCACAAGTCACAGAGCCCCAGGAAGGAGGAGGGATGGGGAAGGAGCTGGAGTGAAGAGTTGTGGAGAAGAAAGAGTGATTTACAAAAGATGTGATTTGAAGGTTGCTCTGCCTCAGGAAGTTTAGCTGAGTGCAAATGTAATTGACTGATGATTACCAGATAAGCAATAAGTCTAGTGGAAATTTACAAAGATATGGGGCAACATTTTCCATGTAAATCAGAGGAATTGCCTTTCACTGTAAAGCAGGATTTCTTTATTTCTTTTTCTTGTATTCCTTCTTTTTCTCCTTCCTTCCACAGGTCTGTGAAATCAGTTTTCTCCAAATTACCTGTCTTTCTCTTTCTTGCTTCCAGAGTTGGTGCTTCTGGAAAATGGGGTGGAAGAGCTCATCATGGTGTGCAGACTGCAATGATACCCCAAGGACTGTGGGCGACTCCCATCCTGTGATGAGGGTTTCCGTGACCCTCTGCTCCCCCACAAACCGCTCTTCCTGAAGTGGTAGTTCAGGAACAGCAGACAGAACCTGAAAGCATTAACAAAAAATCTCTAACCCGTGACTCACCCCCTTCCCCTACCCGGCAGGTCTCTGCTTGAAGGATTTACTCTGCCCCTCAGTATGTTTTTTTTATTCAGGCTGATCATCAAGTGCAGCGATCCCTAGAAGGGTGTTTTATTTCCTAAGCAGGCAATCTTCAGCATGGTGAGACTTCAACATCCCTCTGACATAAACTTTCAGACCTAATACAGTGATATATTCACAGGTTTAAGGGCAGAGCAGGTCTCCAAATGAGGGGGAGAGGTTAAAAAATAATAATAAAAAAAGGCTTTTCCTTTCACATAAGAACTGGCTGATTTGTGGTTTGGACGCCCCCGCTAGATACTGAACAGAGGGCATGGAAAAGGTTTGTTTGGCTTGAGCTCCTCTTGTAGCTTTTGGCAGGACTGTGGTCCCGGCTGTCCCCCGCTGGCCCCGCTGGCTTGCTCTCTCCAAGGTGTTGACAGAGTTTTTCAGCTGCACCAGAGGCCGCAGATCTCATGTCAGGCTTTGAGATACACTTCTTGATAAACACATCTGCCTCCAGCGATTGGCAGTGCTCTTTCTGGAAAGGAAAACAAGAAATGGCTTTATGTAAACAGGCTCAGCGGTGTGCGCAGTGTAGCACAGCATGGCTTCGGGAGCATGGCTGAGCTTTTGCCCCTCCAGCCACTGGGCTCTCACTGATGGGGAAGCGGCCGCTTGCTGACAGGGCTGTGGCTTGCCCAGCTGTGGCAGCAGCCCTGCTCTGCTGGCTGCCCTCTGCCAGGGTAGAGGAGTTGGCCAAGCCACGGTGGCTGCCCTGAGAGAAATCTTGGTCACCTCACCATCACCGTGGCTGCCCAGCCAGCCTATTGTTATTAAAATGATTTCAGTGGATATGCTTCCATGTAACTTGGTCCTTTAGCCATCCTCAGTTTGGAGTGCTGCCCACTGGGGGCTGTTTAGCCTGTGTGTTGAGATAACTGAGGGCACTCACAGCCCGTGGAAATGCACATAGAAGGGTCTTGATGAGGCAACATGGAAGCTGGGAGGGCAGAAGACATCCTTAGTCTCAGGGAAGTGCCCTCCCTTCTTCCCATTCCTGGTCCCCTTTGGCATTACCTGATTGTAGAATTGTACATTCATTAAGGTTAGAAAAGACCTATAAGATCATTGGGTTCAACCATTAGCCCAGCACTGCCAAGTCTGTCACTAAACCAGGTCCCTTTTGGACATTTCCAGGGATGGTGACTTTACGCTTTCCTAGGCATCCTGTCCCAAATGCTTGACCACCCTTTCTGTGAAGAATTTTAGAGTCTGGCAAAAGCCCAGTCTGTAAATGCTTGATCTTTCCCACTGCAAATGCTTCAGCCAAAGGCTGATGGCATTTCTGTTCGACAGACAGTACTGGGTTTGACAGTTGTTTGTCAGGAAAATACAGACTGCTTTAGCTATAGGCACTGGATAAGAATCCTGGAAAAAAAATCGGTGAAGTTAAAAAAATAAAAATCTAGAGCAGATGTTGAAAGTCCCTTCTTTCCATATTTTATCCCCCCTGAGGGGAGAAAGAGAACAAAAAAAAAAACCCTTCTGTACAAATGCAGTTTGGAGAAGGAAATGGCTTCCCGGTGAGGGCCTTTCTTTATGTCCTGAAACTCCTGAGGCTGTCTGCTGTTCCCTGGTTAGTTATCAGGATAGACTGGGGCACAGCAACCAAATGCTGCAAATACATTCTCCCCCAGGGCTCAGGGTGTTGAACAGAGATGCTGGGGACTTTTCCCTTCCCAGCTGAGTACACGTGGCAAACTTCACTTTGCAAGTGCACATTTGTAAGGTTTCCTCTGGGCCTCGTGATTTTCCCCTTTCTGAAGTGGCTGGGGAGCACTAAGCTTGAAGGGCAGGGTGTGTTCAGAATATACTGTTCCTTTTGTATATTCTTCCCTTTCTGAAATCAGAGCTTGATTTAAAATGCTGGGGCTTGAACAATTCAGTGCAAGGGAGAAAAATAACACAGTGGGGGGTAAGAACAGAGCGTAGTTTCATTCTCAGTCATACTAATCATCTGCCTTTACAACAGATTGCAATATGTTCAAGCGAGTGATTTATCCCTCAGCGGTGCAAGGTGACTTTAATAGGAGACTCCATCCTTCCATCCAGAAGCCCTCATCCCTCAAATGTCTTTTATTCCTGTCAAATGTATTTTCTTCCTATAAATTCCCTTGCACAAACTATACTTTTGAAGCAATGGGATTGTGCATCAAGTGCCTTGTAAACCATTGATGGCTCTGGCCATAGTTTGGGATAGCAGTATGTGAGGATCAAGGCAATCTGGGTGCACTGGAATGTGAACACTATTTCCCCTTCCCCATCTATGCAATTAGAGAGGTCACTGTGCCTTGTAGTTTTACTTCTATAAGTGGAAAAACATGTAAGCTTTACCCTTTTTTTTTTTTTGTTTTTTTTCAGAGAGCTGCTGTGGCTGTCATGTGTTGTTACCTGTTTGTCAAAGGAACAACGCTGGTGTCGTACACCACTTTGGATGCAAATAAGAGAAAGGATGCATGTCTTGGATTGGTAAATGGAGCCTCTGTGTTTGCTGTGACCTCTTCTTCCTCAGCTGATTGTGGATCATAACGATCGCTGCCATTTGGACAGGAATAATTAATGAGATAAGTATAGGTTAGTGGCTTGTGAGCAGCCAAGGGCAAGGCTGCCTGTCCATTTCAGCTCAGCCTAAACCATGGGGGCACTTCCTTCCTGAGTCAATAGTGATCCTGTAATGCTAACAAAAGACCCCCATTGATCATTGCCCTCTGGTAATTGCTGCCAGTGTGAGCCTGCCTCTCACACTTGTTGACATCTCTGGACAATTTGACTCAGCCCCTTAGAAAGGTCTCTGCAAAAGAAGCAGGCTGAGGTCTGTAACAGCGTAGGTCAGGAATGTAAGGACAAATGAGATTCTTCCCCAAAGATGCCGGGGCGGGGTATACATGGAGCTCCAAGTCAAGATGCTTTTATGGTGTTACAGGAGGTCTCCATGTCTAGCATCAGTGCTATTTTACCTGGTGAAAAATGTGACATTTCTTTTTCATGGCGATATGTATGTGTGTGTGCAGAATACCAGTTTTGGCTTGAACCAGACATAAAACAAAACAACATTTTTTGGGAAACTGTACCCTCCTCCATGCTGGGAGTTTCCCATGTTCTTTGTTTGAAGGTGTTCTCAGGAAAGATGGATTAATTTTCTGGTTATGGAGAGCTGGTGCCAGCTCTGTGGTACATATTCTTGCTTTGGCATTTATTTGCATGACTTGTCCTGGGTTTGTCTGTACCCTGCTTGTAGGCAGACTTCCTGGGCAAGACTGGAGATAAAGGCCTTATGTTCCCGAACATTCTGAGGAATTGAGGCAGAGGCTGCAAGAACTTTGGCTTGGAAGAACATTAGTTCGAGCAAATGCTTTGGATGAAACATCCTGGATACGAAGAAATTACCCATCAGCTCTATCATCTTGCTTCCTTCATGCCATGGACACTTCTGTCTCTGATACATTCTTCAGGAAAACTATGGAACCAGGTATTATTTCAAGTGAAATTCACCATGGGTTGCTGGAGAAAGAAGATAGAAAATAAATCCAATGAGAAGCACCCCGGTGAGTCCTGCACAGAAGCAGCATGGGGACAACAGCTGCTTCATTCAATGGCTCTGGGATGGAGAGGCATGCCCCAGGGAACTGTGGCCAAGGAACAATTGGACAACCAGTCCAGGTGCTGTCATGAAGGAAGCACAGGTCCATGATGTCATTCTAGCTTGCAGGATGGAGGATTGGTCACAAAGGAAATCAATTTCTTACTCAAAAGTTGGGGGCTGGGATTTTCATGGAAATTTCACATGCTGTTTTTTCTTCTGGTTTAGCTGGTAATGCAGGCCTTCAGCACCTGATGGTTGTCTTGCATCTGATGTGCAGGTTTGATGTTCTAGTAACACCAGGTGACACTTTACCCTTTACGATATCGTTGAATCGATAAATGCAGACCTTGTTTATTAAGTACAGCTGACATTGTCTTGCCAAGGACTCATGTAAAACAGATCTGGGTAATACTGTGGTTCAGTAATGACAGCTTATATTAAAAGAGAAGCATAAGGCTGAAGCTTTACCACAGGATATTGGTTTTTTACAGATTCTAGCAGGGTAAGATCAGTGTCTCGTCTTGCCAGTGTGGATAAACAGAGCAACACACTATGTGCTTCATGGAGATCTTTTGAAGGATGCTGGAAAACTCAGGGATTTTTTTCAGCTGCTAGAGTTCCTGTAACAATTTTGAGTAGAGATGCCTTCTGAATCAGCCTGCTGAAAACTGCTCAGCGTATGGGAATCTTGAGACAAATTCATTACTGAAGAGCAATAAGACTGTTTTCTTCCAAAATGACACTCAAAACTAAACACTTGTCTTGTACAGATCATCCTGGTCAGGCTTTCAAATAGCTTCCCAGCTCCAGGAAAAGTGCTGCCATATCAATGTAGTTCCTCATGCCTCTCTATCATACTGCTCAAAATGGAGAGTTTGGAAGCAATAAGTGGATATCCTCCCACTCAAATGCATAACCGCAGAGCAAAAAGACACCTCTATTTTCTGTGTCCTATCCTAATATTCCTCCCTTGAGCATTTTCTCTACCCTGTCTCATCAAGTCCTGTCTTTCTCCCTGCCTCACTGCCTGACTCAGTGGTGGCTCCACAAGGGTTGCTAACTAAAATGTTGAAAAGATATTTTAACTGAAGGAGCAGATATAGAAAGAAACAAGCACTAGAGTGAATTCTTCTGGCTCCCAGTTTCCTTAATGTCTTCAACTTTGAGCCAGTGCAAGATATGATGAGGGGTGACTCACTTTGTGCAACACATCTTTCCAAAAAAGGAATCCCTCCTCAAACTTTCAGGAATTCTCAGTTCCTCCCCAGCCCCCTGGGTTTTTGCAGGAGTTGATTTGCTTTGCAGTGGAAGTTATTGCAGATCTTCAGGTGTTTCAAAGGGAGCCCAAGCCAGAGCTCTGATACTGCCTGGCATTTGCTAACTCTTTGCACTGTCTGCCCATATACCCTAAAGTTCTCTTTCAGTCCTGCCTCGTCTCTGAAGCCATGGTCCTGACAGGCACAAAAAAGTTTGCTCTTTGCTAGAGAAGAGAAATCAAGCCCTTATATGAGGCTCCTGAGCAGGAATGGAGAAAAGAGGGCTTGGGCAATTTAAGTCACCGTGAAAATCAACCAGGTGCTACCCAGGGCCTTCATCAATATAATGCTGATAATGTCAGTGTAACATCCTTCAAAATGCCTGCAGAGCATTAGGAACAGTTAGTGGCTTTTCTCTTACTGCTTTCCTTTCAGCAGTGTGCTGAAACCCTGGTTTTTTACACTCTTCCCTCAAAATCCTCACAATGAGATCTAGCCCTCAGCTCTTCCACTCCTATACCTGGCTCTGGGAAATAATAGGAAGGGAAAAAGCCATTCTGTAGCCAGTAGCCTGAAAAGCAAAAATTCATCTGGTTTTAATAGTTTTTACTTTTGGTTATTGTTTTTGGCCACTGACTAGGGCAAGCTCGCTACTCAGCTTGATCTGTGAGCATTATTTATTTCTGGGTCTTCTGTGTGGACAGAATTGCTGCCACCAAGCCCACAGGGGAATTATAGGGATGGGCAGTGAAGTCCAGGGATCGCTTGGCACTGTGCTGACACTTGGGACAATCTGGGAACTTGGTCATTGGGGACAGAGAGCACATGAGGCAGAGATAACCACGTGAGTCATGCTACATAACAGACGATTCTTTGATGAAATCACAGACTGTGATCACATTCAGGATAAAAAGTTCCTTGTAATGAGAGGTATAAATATATGGAAGACTATAATATTTTTGTGATGTTTTGTATTACTTTATGCACAGAGACTTTTTCCCGAAATATGAAAAAAAAGAGTGCTTCTAGAATCAGACACCATCTGATGACTATTTTATAAGTAAGGTAGCCGGTTCTTCTGGAATACTGTTTTTATTGGTCTTTGCATAAACCTCATTGGAGGCTTGGATGTAAACAAACAGGAAAATAGGATACAGCCTGAGACACAGGGGAGGTACTTTTCAGTATCAAAATATGATCTAGCATAGAGACTTTTCAAACGCAGAAATATAGAATACCACAAAAAGCATGCAAACTTTAGAAAAGTAACAAAAAGAATAGCAGTTCATTCACAAAAGACACATTAGCTGTCCCTGCAGAGGAGCAAGACCTACAAAAGATGATCTGTGAGCAGGAGATCCAGGGTGATGTTTGAATACTTGCTTAGAAAAAAAGAAGCTTTTGGCCTATGTGTCCTTCAACCCATCTTGGTATGTTTAGGACAGCCAAATATCAAAGGTAAGATAGAAAGGAGAAGGGAAACAGAAGATGGAAAATAAGGGCAAGGGACTGGTCTGATTTGAGGACGGTTTTTTCGTGTGCATTTGTAATTTGTTCAGGTGGAAACATTCAGAAAAGATGTAGAAGTATTTATCTGTTTGGACTCCATCAAGGAAAATGCAAAAAATCAGATAGTCCATGGACTGAATGGGAATTAACTTCTCCCTAATTTACATACTTCAGAGAGCCTGGCCTATAAGTTTGTCAGCTGCCACGGAGTGACTTGGGGCAGAAATGAAGGTTTGTGGAGCTCAGATCTGTCCCAGCTGTTCCCCCATCCTCCAGACCACCATTTTCTCTCCTTGCCTGCCATCAGTGAAGGGTGGGTTGTTACCCAAAACTCTGCTCAAGATCACATTATTGTGAAAGGCCTGTGAGTGTGGCTTCAGTGCTTGGAAAGCATCGCACCCCTGGAAAGTGTGGAAGAAAGGTGGAAAACACCAGTGACATTGTAGCAGAAGTGTTGCATTAGTAAGTACATTTATATACACTTGTCTTCAAACCACTGAAGCCTAAATCTCGAGAAATGGTTTAAAAAGGCCTATAATGTGAACATCATGCGATTGGTTTCCATCAAAGACAATTATGTGGGCAAGGCTCTTTGGTGGATGTGTTTGTTTATGGTGCGTGTTATCCAGATGGGACTGTATGTCATTAACCATCAGGGAGTATGAAAAGGAAAGAACAGAATATGTGTTATTCTCAGCATGGTGGCTTTTAACCCCTTGATGAAGGGAGCCAGAATTTCCTGGGGCTTAGGCAGCAATTCTGGAGCCAAAGCTAAAGGTATCATTGAGTTTATTTTGTTTTGAGAAGGTTTTATGAGTTGGTCTCTGGCGTTTCACACAGACTATTATGCTGCATTCTCACATATCCAATAGCTTTTTCCTCCCCAGCAAAGGTAAAGCAGAGATGCTCAATTTGAGTGAAGGCTAAAAGTATATCCAACCAGGACAGACGACAGCTGCCTTCTTCCTTTAAAATATGTAGCATAGTTCAACATTTGGTTTTGCTTCCACTTATTTTTTTAGGTGCGGTTCAAAATGCTGATACATAATACCTTTTGCAGTTTATGGTTCAGCTGTATGAGAGCTCTCTGCATTCCTGTGCTAAACTTTGAGACTACCCAGGAAGCAAGAATTGCCTATGCCTACCCCCTGTTACCACCTCCATCCACATTCACTTCAAATTGAGCAGTGTTTCACAAAAAGCTTCGCCTTGGCTCCTGAGACGTGCTGAATTGCAGCAAAATGAACTCGACTTTTTGGCTCTGCAATGAAATCTGAAAGCCCAGGCCTTTTTCTCCTGGTTTCAGCTTTCACAGGGACAGTTCCATGCAGCTTGAATCCTTTGAGAAGTGCCAGGCTCCTAGTGAAAAGGAGGTGGAATTGCTAGTTGAGGTTTCATGAGCAGGTGGGAGGGAAAGAAAAAGTGAAATTCTGCATTACCCAGAGCTTGTGCTGACAAATGAATTAAAATGTAAATCTAGGCTAAGATTTCCAGCACCAGGGCATAAAGTTAAGCTCCTGGGTTTCTCCTCAGTTTCTTAAATAAATCCTAATTTTAAGAAACTCTCACTGCTCCAGCATTCCGCTGCAGAAAATTTAAACAGGGTTTTAGGAGCATCCAGTTATAAAAGCCTTGGCCCAGTTTTCTGAATATATGCCACTGTAAATCACAGCATGATTTGCAGTTAAAAAGGGGAAGGAAACCGCAGCTTTAAAATTGAACGAGATGCTGTTCTTGTGTTCAAAGTCTTTCAAAAGTGTGAAGAAAACATTCAAGTCTGCACCAAACCAAAACGGAGATTCAAAACAAAATTAAGCACCAAGCCCAAAGTGTGCTGATGTGCTCAAGAGAGGAAAAAAACCAACTCCAAAAAATAACAATAGAAAAAAAAACAACCAACAAAGGAAAAGAACATTCTTTGGAGTAAATCCCTATGTTGAGATCTCTGCGCAGCTCCATTTTTCTGTGAGTCAAAAAGCAGGAAAAGAGAATCTGACTTGAATTTTGCTGCTCTGAAGTGGGTCATGCTGCTTCTCCTGGCTTTTGTCTTGAGGAGTAAAAAAAAAAAAAATATATATATATATAAAAATGTCTGAGATTTATTTAGTGAACCAATGAAACTGAGTCGAGTAGTTCTACTGAAAAGTGGTGCTGCTCATTTGTTCTCTTTGCTTGGCCCAGAAATGCCCTTGACAATGTAGTGTCTAGTCAGGTATCCCGGGAAACTTCTGCCTGGCCATCTCCAATGGCAGTGTGAGGCACACAACAAACAATGTGAGTGTGCATCTTTGATGAGGCCAAAATATTTCATGGTCACATCTTTTCTGAAATGTGCTGAGATGATTTGCTGCATCAAGATCCAAAAGCAATTTGGGATGCCTTTTAGTTGGCTGGTGAGAAGCTGACTGAAATAAAGAACAGGTTTCTTTTTTATGTGCTGCATGGATGGCAATGAGCCCTATGAAGTGGCTGCGCTGCAGCAGGGTTTGGATAACATTTTCTGATCCCTCATTCCACTGGGAGGATTGATCTGCCAGGTTTTTTTTTGGCAGAAGCTTGCCTATTGTGGAATGTAGAGAGCATGGGAGAATCTCCAGTGGCTAGGGATGGGTATGCTGATTTTTTAATGAGATACTTGGTTAAGTATATTACTTATCCTAAACACCAGAAACCAAGATTCTGTTTAAAAGAGGGAGGACATAATGTCAGGAAAATGCATAAATAATTACTTAGATGTCTTTGGGATGAGGTCTTCTGGCAGCAGAAATATGTCATAACATTTTACAAGGGGAGTGACCATTGTTTCATGACATTTAGGGCCATTCCAGCCTTGTCTGTAATTTTCCATGGATAGTTATACCTAAAGCAACAGTTATTCCTTCACCTTTGCAAGGAATACAGTGTCACAAAAATGAGGCAGCAAAATAATCCTGCCTTTTTTTAAAAGTCAAGAAAGCTTTTAAACCAGGTTATAATCACCCATTCCAGCAACAAATTCTGGAAAAAAGTCCTTGTTGAGTTCTGAAAAGTCACAAAATGCTTCATCTTGTGAGGCTGGAAAGAGCTGTGGATATCTGTGCCATGTAATACTTTGGGCTGGGAACTCGACTTTTAGATTTAATCTGAAACAGCCTTGTGTTCGGTTGCATGTGACAGCTGCTGAAGGCTGCATGAGGCAGCAGTGCAAGCCCTCCTGGGCGAGGATGGGAGGGAAAAGTCTGACTTTCTGCCAGGGACCACAAGGAATCCAATGCTGGCCCAGCTGGGCAGATGCTCAGAGAGGTGGCGATCAGAAAACAGAAGGTTTGACACCAGTTCTTTTATAATATGTGCAAAGCCAGCCCAGCCACATCCCTTCCAGGAGAGGTGAAGCCTGAGCAGGTAGTGGTGTTGGGAAAAACCTTTACGGGCTGAAAAGGATCTGCTGCTGTCCAAGACAGGAGGCTGTGCTCAGCTGTTCTGGGCTGGAAGCCGCTCACTGTCCGCGTGTGGCAGTACCTCACAATGGTTGACTTTACAAGATGCAAAAACTGACTCTGCTCACGGGTCATCAGCTCATATTGGCTCATAAAATCCACACTCTACCCACAGGTGCTGTTGGTCAACGAGCCCCCTTGGTTATGGCTGCATAAAATGGTACCATACTGTTTGGCGCAGCTGTACAGAGGGGAATGACATTTAAATTTGCCCATAAAAGATCCATTACTTTACAGCAATATTAAAATAAACAATTTATGAGTGTTAAATCTTTATTTAAATATAATCCTTACCATGTGTTGGGTGGAAAAAGGCAGCAGCCTGTAACATAAGAAAGGTGTACTCAGTATGTGGGGCTTTAAAAGTTCTTCATTTTCCAGATATTTTGTGGGGAGAGGGAGGTCTGTTTTGTTTGGGGGGAGTCCAATCTCTGCCCAGCCAAACCATGCAAGAAATTTTTTATTTATTTGTTTATTTGATCATGCAGAAGCACGATGTTTGCCATACTTATGTGTCTGAGCTCTGGCATATGAAGGAACTGAAGGAGTGAACTTTTCTGCTCCCTGCCCAGCCCCCAAGATCACCTAATGCAGGGTATATGGTATGGTCAAACAATGTGGAAGCAGCTGGGAAGCAGCAGGGAAGCTCCCTATCTCCCCACTGTGTGATTCCTGGTCTGTATATTCATTTTAATCGCTGGTGCTGTGCTCACCATGTCTTCCACACTGTCTGATCTTCCTCTAGCACCAACACGACACAGTTCTCCTGTGTCGACATCTAGTGCTCCTCAACTAATACTCTGTGATGGATTGCTCCAAAAGCCACCTTAAGGTCTTGCAAACCTCTTGCCAAGGCTGCCAGGCAAGGCGAGAGCTCCCAGCCACTCCTCCTGGAAAGGTTCCTCTCAGGCTGAGGAGTCCCACCGCTAGCAGGGGCAGCGGGAGGCATGGGGAGAGCACGGCTGGAGCTCCTGATGGAGCTGGGCAGTCAGGGGATGGAACACCCCAAACAGCACGACCTGCCGTGTCCCACACGGCTCTTCCAGAAAAACACAAGCACCCACTGTTGATGGATTCCTCACCCTTCCTCTCCAGTTGCTCTGCCTGCAACCTCACTGATATTTTTGAAAAACTGGTTTCCAGCAGGAAACTTGGTTTTGACATCATCTCTGAAAACTTTCTTCTTTTGGGAAGGTTTCAACATGTTTGTAAAGAAAGAGAAGAAAAACTCAGTCAAGCCAAATATTCGTGTGAAAAAAAATTTTTTTAAAAAGGAAACAGCTGCTGCATTTTATTGTTTGGTTTTTTAATTATTATTATTTATTTCCTTATTTTTAAAAGGAAAAATCTGACCTATGTTCTTTTTAATTTGTGTTTGTAAAAATTTTTCTCAAGAAAAATATTTTATCATCTTTTCTTGTGGTTGTAAGTGCTACTGGAGACTACTCATGAGGCCTCTACCTAGAGAGACAGAAGAGGGAAGGGAAAGAAAGAGTCTTGCAGCCTTTTCCTTTTTAAAGCATTGTTTCAGAAGAGTGCAGTGATTTCTTCCAAACAAGTAGTACAAAATACAGCAGTGGCCTTTTTATTTTTTCTAATCTCCAGGACAACTGAGAAGATCTTTTCCTATTGACCCAAATAAATCATATCCAGCTAATCTAATTCATAGTGAGATGTCAGAAAAACAGGTCGATACAGCTTATCCTAGTATCTATGTAAATATTCAACTAAAAATTTGTATACAGTAACAGTGTCATTTTTATTTAGCATGTCAAATCTTGACAACATATTAACCATATTTCTTTTTCCTCAGCATCCACATCTGAAGACATTTTCACTTCTGACCAGAAAAATAAAGAAAAACATGGCATGCAGTATGAAGAATAACTTATCCCAGATAAAACACAGGGTGGAATGAAAAGAAGAAAGAAAAAAAAATTGTCCAATGTTCATTCTGTAGTGATGCATTTGTGCTGTAGTATTTTTTCTTGTTTTTCATGTAGCATTTTTCTTTTTGTTTATATCTTACAAATACTACAGCAAGTGAAGGGAACATGGCAGACCGGGTGAATAAAATTTGCTTCTCCATATTTATAATTAGAATTGGATCAGGACATAAACATGGATCAAACAAACTGAAAAGAGAAAATAGTAAACCTTGTTAAGCATTCTGAAAGTTAGCACAAATCATTTCCTAATGCAGTGTGGATAAAAGCATTGTTAACTTTTTCTAGGATAAATTCTTGAGCTGGAATAACCATCTGTTACACAGTCAGCACAAATCAGTGGCAATCTTTGGACTGGGCCTTAAATCCAGGAAGGCTCTGCTGAAATCAGTGCTGGTGCTTCAGACTGAGACCACAGCAAATGAGATCAGAATCTGATCCACAGTCCCAGCTCATGTTATTGCAAGAGGAGTAAATCTTGTTGAGTATGTGTGGGGTTTTCCGCCTGATTTTGTGGGTTCCCTCCAATGCTCCAGCCTCTCTTCCTTTCACCTCTAGCTGCATGGCAGTTATTCCCATCAACAAGACACAATGGATGTGCTGTAAAGTGGCAGGGTGGAAGAGCGATTAAAATTGCCCTTGCAAATACATCCAGTGCCTTCAGGAAGATTAATCTGAGTGAAGTACGTGAAAAGCTGGAAAAGCCTCCATATACTTTTGAATGCACATATTCATTTGGAGCAGATTGCTGTTCCTCTGGTGCCCTGTAAATCCTTGAGGAATGCAGTTGAGGTCTGGGATCTTCCGCAAAGGGATTTAGAGAGTTTGTGAACAGAAAAATGGAGGATTTGTCTGACTTTTATAAATCTGACAGTTTTAATATATTTTTATAGAGAAATTTTTAGTCATACATACATTAATAAAACAGTGCAGCTTGAGAGAATCCTCCATGAACCAACCAGTCCTATTAGACATGGCTGTACTCAATATTTAAAAGTTTTCACCATAAAATTTGGATCAATAATTTTCAGACAAGAGGTTTGCTCATTAATTCTTTATTATTTATTTCTTGTGATTGGCCACAGAGCATGGCTTTGCCTCTTTACTTAAGTAACAAAGATGAGAGAATGATAAGTACAAATTACGAATAATGATTTTCTGTATTCATGCAGAACCAGTGGCCAAAAATCCTGACAAAAAGGACCCATGTTGAGATAATGCGGCTCATATTCAAAATGTGCAAGTGGATTTTTTTCACTTCATGACTCCTATGTACTAGGCAAAATAATCTCCTTTGATTTTTGGTAGAATGGGCTAATTTAATTCTTACTAATCCAGGTGCGGTAGTGAGTGTAATTCAAAGATGAGAGGCAATCCAAATGCTCAGACTTAAGGCACTTTTAGGTTCCCAGTCTGTTGGAGTAGTCAGGAGTATTAGCTGAAGAACAGGTTACAGATACCATTAGGAAAAATGCTATGAGAATTCTGATATTGCTGAGTCAAATTCTTTGTCATTTTTTGATGTCAAAACCAATTGTTGATGCACATCTCAGAGCATTTGTTCTGTGGGCTGTAGATTCCATGAATTTAATAGAGATGCACAAATTATATTTAGTTAAAATTTTCACTAGAATAGTATTTTTTATACTGTGTTTTTATCACTGTTTCTCAGGGGCCAGTTTTCCAATCATGACAGGAAAACAAAACAGTAACTGTTGGGCAACAAATCTCAGACACAGGAAATCTTGGATATTTTTGACAAAGTAGAGTGTATTTTGGTTTTCACAGACAGTGATGATTTGCAAATATGTTCCTGTTTTAGCAAAACTGTCACAGAGAGACTTCAGATTCAGACCAGAATTTCAGGGCAAAACATGAGAGGGAGAGAAATACAGAGTGCTCAGTAATCCAGAGGGCTTTTCTGGCACTTTAGAGAGGTGTGGGATCCCATAACTCAAGCATTTGGGGAAGAGCATTTCCTGGTTTCTCCTGTCCAGGCAATTCTACTTCATACAAATCAGTGAAGATGTCCTCAAGCAGGACACTGAATCTGAGATATTGTGATTCTGGGAGAGTGTCTGGATCAGTATTCCAGCACAATATTACTTGCAAGCATGGAAAAGGAGAGAAGAGATAAAGTTATCTTCTGGCTGCAATGGAATGAGAACATTTTCGAAACATTTTGCTTTCTCAGTGTATGAATGAAACATTTTTTACCCATTGCCAATAATGGAGAATGACCATAAAAGAGTGCAGGACCTGTAAACTGACACCAATTCAAGCCACTTACAAACTGGCAGAAATGAAAACAAACTTATGGGAGAGTCAATTCTTCTCCCTCTTGCATTATAAGGTGCTGTGTCAAGACAAGAAACTGCTGTTTCTCCATTCTGTGGATTTTCTGCACTGTATTTCTGAGTATTTCTGCATTTCAAGCTACCTCTGATTCTTCTTTAGAACAATATATGTGTACTGCTGCATTTCTGTGTAGGCTAAGTGTAAAGACAGACCTAAATTCTGTGGACCATATGACTCGTCAGAAGAAAAAAATAGTTATTTGTCTTCTCCTGACTTAAATATAGCCTACAGTTTATATTTTTTAAATAGGGATAAGTGAGAAAAAATGTGTTGGTAGAGTTGTTTTTTTTTTTTTTTCTTTAATGCTCTGTAGAGCTTTGACTTTCATCTAGAGACTTTTTTCTCTGAATTGAATATTTTAAAATTGAGTTTGACTAATGACCTTTCAGAAAAATCAGACCATTTGTCATCTTGCATGAGAGAATGTAGCTGGTTGTAGTCAATTTTATTTAGAGATTTATTTAGAGATTTTTTTTGTTCCCATGCTGCTTACAGCAACCATTTGAATCTCATTCCCTTGAGAAGAAAACAATAAACATACTTTTGATGACTTGTTAATATGACTATCTTCCCGAGATGCAGACACAGATATGCTTGGTACACATCTTTGCACAGGTACTTCTTGTGCCTCGTCTGACAGAATGGAATTTGCTCATGGTACCAACTGCTTCTCGGGATGGGCCCAAGAAATAGTGAAGATTTGTTGCACAAACTCATTTGTAGAAATGCTGCCTTTCTATAGAGATGTTTTTATTCTTGTTCTTATTGTTGCAGATGATTTGCATAATAGTTGCTATCACATCTGATATACCCCACTGTACATCACTTGGCATGTGGTTTGCACTGCAGAAAGAGAAGAAATGGTTGAAGCTGGAATTCTGTGGAGTATTCAAGTCATTGCACATGTATTTTTTGACCTTGGATTACTGTGATTTTTTAGGAAAGGGCCAGCAAGTCTTGGTATGCAGTGGATAAAGCACTAGCTTTGCTCTTTGAGTATTTTTATTGGAAATTTGGATCATGGTTCAAATCACAACTAGAGACCTAAATGAAATGAGTCTGTGTTTTCATCTGAGTTCCCCAATGGACAATAATCCAGATCATAAAATATACCACTTAAACTTTGGCAGTCTTCTGTTCTCAGGAAGCTTTATTGCTTCATATTACCTTAACTCAAAGATAGTCCTTCCAGGACTCAGTTCAAGCTGAGGTTATTCAAAGAACAAAGTTTGTATTTCTAACTAACTGGTCTGTAAGCTCTAATAGGGTTACAAAACAAACTCACATACCTTTCTGTTGTATCTTAATGAAATTTAGCTGTTTGGCAGGAAGGAGTGTCAAATCATTCCCTCTGTACCTCCAGCATGGAGCCAGAATGAGCTGGGGAGACCTCAGGAAAATTAGTCCTTGAATCCCTAGAGCCAGAACCCTTCTGACATCACCACTGATGGCTCAGATATTTTAAAGGAATTCAGCTCGATTTGGGATCGATGAATGCAAAAGGTCACAATTGACAGCCTGTACTTTTTGATCCTTGCACCCTCCTTAGCTGTGTCCGTGGGTCAGAGCGTGGCTGCCTGCCCTGTGCCTGAGGGTGACACAGGGACAGCAGAGGAGCCCCAGGGCACAGAGCCTGTGCTGAGGCAGGACAGCTGCATCCCAGGAATGGCAGCAAAAGTGCCTACAGCTCCTCTGGGTTTACATGATGTAACTGGAGTCTCATTTTAGCCCTCAGCGTTGTGTGCTGGCTGCATTTTGATGTCACGAATGTGAGCTATTATTCATGCTTTGATAATAAAAGCGGTGCCTGGCTTCAAAGGAAATCTGGCTTGGAACATCCTGTAGCATCTCAGAGGCAAATGTGTTATCAATATAGACACCTTTTCCTAATGATTGATCTGAGGCATAATAGTCCTTCCAAAACAAAAGGCATGG
Source organism: Origma solitaria (assembly GCA_013397895.1). Classification (NCBI taxonomy): domain Eukaryota; kingdom Metazoa; phylum Chordata; class Aves; order Passeriformes; family Acanthizidae; genus Origma; species Origma solitaria. The sequence continues at coordinate 1,026,598 of VZRL01002503.1, read as the reverse complement.
ATGCACTGTGAATTAAAATTTGACATGTATCCATGCACACCAGAAATAAGGGGAAAAGGTTCGTGCAAATGTCATGGATTCTGGATGGAACCCATCCAGGTGAAATTCCTTCTGGTTATTTTAAATGTAACAACAACTGACATTAGTAGCATTTTTTTTTACCCTGAAGGTGAAACACTTTTCATACTGTAGCTTAAAACCAGCTCTCAGTTACATAAGTGTAAATCTGTGCCAAATAACTCCGGTGAGGCCAGTGGAGTTATTGAGGATTTACACGGGTGTAATTCTGAGCAGAGTTTGACCCTTTGTGGATATAGATATGCACTCAATTTATTGCACTATTACACCGCAAGCAGGTATGCAGGGACATCCACTGGGGAAGGAAAAATATAAGTCCCAACTCCAGGTCATTTCATATCCTTTTCCTCAGGCTTGCTGTATTTCCAAATCAAAACTCACAGGCAGAACAAATCAACTTGAACTACTGGGTAATAACTACTCGAGGCCATTTCATCTTCAGCCCAATACAAGGCAAAGTGAGGTGTCTTTACTCCCAGTATCTTCTTTTACACTTTGTTCCCTTCCCCAGCTGCTGTCTTACCTTGATCAGGGCTGTGATGGCAGGAACTGGGTAACTCTTTTTATGCTGGGCTTTCATGGCATCCTGCTAATATCCACGCGCGAATGAATGACTGTAAGTTCACATCCATACACAGGGGGGTATTGTGCCTGAGATGGCACCTTTGGCAATTTAAAATAATTTGGATGCATGTAGCAATCTGGATGGGTCCCTGCTGAGAGAGATATGTACAGGGCCAGAGTGTGCAGCAGGTTTATGGCTTCTCATTTGATACTGATTCGAGGTTGTGTGCTGCCACAGTGGCTACATAACAATATTTTTAGGAACAAGTGAAACAATGGGATGAGTTGTAGGGAAGTGGCATATTATAGGCAAGTAGCATATGGACACCTGAAGTGGAGTTTGACCAGCCTGCCTGGATGAAGATTCCTGTATGTTAAAAAGGGCCATCAAATGTTTAGTGAGAGTAAGTAATCTTGATTCTAGTTTTATACTTCCACTGAAATGATGACATCTCCATCGGATTATAGAGTTTTTCTTAAACCATGGGTTTAAATGAAAGCAAGATACTTAATGTCCTGGCTCATTAACACTTATATTTTTGGTCATGCCTCTTCATGGTATATTTTTCCCCTTGCAGTTCATCCTCCCTGTCTCTCACCTTTGCTTGCGATGTGCCAGGAAGGCTTTTCTTCCTCACAGCCCCAGAGTTTCTAGGCTATTGTATTTCTACCTTGAACAACCAATAGGCCTCACCTAGGTACCAAAATGGTGAAAAAAACACATGCAGGTTTCCCCTTCCATGCCTTGTTTAACACTGAAAGCTCATGTGGCTGAGGCACAACTCTTCCAAAAAGTTTGGTGATCTTTACTAGGGTAATCTTTAATGCTTTCTGGGGCTGAGAGAAGAGCAACAATTACTGCACCAGCTTTTGCTCTGCTGGGGCAGCTCCCTTATGTTTTGCTCATGAGATGTTGAGCAAAGCTTGGAGAGCTTAGCTATGTGCTCACGCTGCTGTCTGGAAACCAGAAGCCTCAAATTAATTCCATGGGAAAGTCAAGAAACGAAGTTTCCTTCTAAAACAACTGAAACCCCCCGCCCCCCCCCCCCTTTTTTTGGGTCTTTTTAAATTGTTCTTTAATATCTTCTTTAGCAAGTTTTAGAAGAAGAGTCAACTTTTAAGTATTAAAAATCAGTTAAAAAATGGAAAATTGTTCATATCTGTACAGAACTGAGTTAGTTATTTTTTGCCCATATGGGTGAAATATCCAATGCCACCCTCACTCTGTGTACATAAAGTGAACTTCACTAACTGTTTTTTTAGCTTCTCGAGTTGAAAGGAATACTCTGGTGACCAGGGCCAAAACTGTCTGATTTGCCCACAAATCAGGTCAATCTTGTACCAGAGTCCTTAAAAATTATCAAACCACTAAACAAAAATCTTTCCTAAGTAAATTACAGACAATTTGTTGGTGTCATGAACTATCCACATCTATTATCTTTAGAACTTTGTAAGAGGAGATGCTGTATAAACTTCTCAGAGTCTGAGCTCGAACTAATAATCTTCTACCAACAAATGAGTGTATTTTCTATAGATGTAGAAAACTGATAAAATAGATACAGATTATTTAAGACAGAAGAGATATTTACCTTTTTTCCCCCCAGCGTCAGTTTTCAAAAATACCAACAAAGCAGTTTGGGGTTTGCACCCACCTTTCCTACAACTTGGTAAAGCTGTGCTTTTTTTGGTATTTTTTGTCTCTTGCATATCCTCTCTTCTGCTGCTTTTCAAGACAAGACATGGGAGGAAATAACTATGAAAGGAAAAAAAGTGGAGTGGAAAAATGGAAGAATAAAAGCTGAGGGAAGGAAGGAAGGAAGGAAGGAAGGCAGGCAGAAGAGGTTTGGAAGGAAGGTAAAAACCAACCTTTTAAGACACATTTGTGAAAACTCATTAAAATAAAGCTTAGGTGCTCTTTTTCTCTTTCTTTCTTTCTTTCTTTCTTTCTTTCTTTCTCTCTCTCTCTCTCTCTCTCTTTCTCTCTTTCTCTCTCTCTCTTTCTCTTTCTTTCTTTTCCTATTTTTCTTTCCATTGTGTCCTCCCGGGGGGGTGTGGGGGGGTAAGTTCCTTCCCTGTGAGCAGACACCAAGATGAAGGTGCTGCTTCTACATGCCTGGTCCCAGCTGAGCAGCACTGAGCTGTCACAGCTGCCAACACATGAGCAGAGTGACTTAGGAAGTGCTGTGGACAGCCAGGGACTGGGCAGGGACTTTTAATGACTGCTGGCAGGAGGTAGCTAGTACGAAAAACACCTAAGTTTAGAAATCGAGAGGTGTCAGGGTGTTTCATAAAAATTCTGTTGCCCATGCAGAGCGAGGATGGACTTCTGACTGTTTTAGGTCAAAGCAACATATGATACTGATGGTTCAGGTATGTGCTTAGGCTTTTCTAGTCCAGACTTGCAAGACCGTCTCCCACGTCAACAGTTAGAGTTTGGCTTGCTTTGGAAAACAATTTTCTCACTACGAACACCTGCCCCATGCAGGACTGCCAAATGCAGCTCAGGGTTTTTTTTTAATTCACTGGAAGAGCAACAAAATGCAAAAATGCCGAAGCCAGGGCACAGCATCAGAGAAGCAAAACTGCTGGGCCCCTCTGCAGCCAAGCGAAAGCCAAGATCCTAAGGCAGAAGGAGGTGTGTCCTCGGAGAGTGAGAATGAAGGTTGGAAGTGTGTCCCACTGCTGTGGCTCGCTGACACCTCCCTCGGTGCAGAGCTACATGAATGTCTCTGGAAGCATCTCTCAGGAAGCTCAGTGGAAATGGCTTGCCAGACCTCGGCTGTTTCATCCCCACACCTTCGCTGTGTGGCCAGCATGGGGTGAAGCTGTCACATCAGTGACACACGATTAGCTAATGCCCCATCTGACTTCATGTGTTTGGTTTACAGGTTTCACTACAGATTTTATTAGCCTGTGATTCAAACCCCAACCCTGCCACAGTTGCCAGGTTGTCCAGATGCTAGCAAATGATAATAAATTAGAAATACTTAATGCTAAAGATATTTAGTATTATGTGAGGATAGAGACCTCCAAGCTGGAACATTGTGCCATGTGTGCTTTTCTCTTGAACTTAGTTGTGGAATATTCACCTAAAATTTATTTTCTATTACTTAATTTTTTAAAAAAATTTTATGTATTTTAGCTTACTTTATCTTAGTGCTCTCAGAGGTTGGAGAGACACTCAGAACCTGGAGCATTTCCATTCAGTTCTGCTTGCAGCACTTCATGCTTCTAAATACAAACATCAGAAGGATTGCAGGAACCATTGCACAAGGCAAGATACTGGGGCTGACTGCAGCAGTCTTCAGAGAGTGAGATGGATTCATCTGTGTGTCTGACACAGCTTTGCTGCAGCCATGCCTTCATGTAGTGTATGAACCTCTGCCTATTTAGGAGTGAATTTTAAGGCTTTTCTTAAATACAAGACAAACCTTGCCCCAGCAGTGCTTTCCCCTGGGTATGGCATTATGTTGTACAGCTAAATTTGCCTCAGAAGCTCTGCAGATTTCTCTTGGAAAATATTGTGTCGAGTGTTGTATTTGGAAGTGTAACGTTTACATCATATTCCTCCCCCAGATATCAGATTTGTATGGATCAGGCTGTTCCATACCCTCATATGGGTACACAAGAAATACAGGGAGTGTAGAACTAGGTCTGTGGGTTGATAAAACCCAAAGGGGTTTTATAAACACAGGTATTCCTCCTTCATGATCAGGGCTTAAAGCTCTGCAAGGCAGGGAAGGGGTTAAGGCACCTGCATTTTGGAAGCAGCTGGTGGGCTGGGAGGAAGAGGGCATAAATAGGACTCAAAGCAAGGCTGCTTGGGCACTTCTGAGCAGATCTGTCCGAGCAGCCAGCAGTGACCGTGGGCAGGTCCTGGGTGCAGTGAGGGTGCACGCAGCAGGGCTGAGGTGGGAAGTGGTGCCCAGAAGCCTCGCTGTGGGGTCTTGGTCTTTGCAGACAAAATAGCAAAGCTGGCAAGATGGTAAAGCTGATGCTTGTTATGATGCAACAACCAATGTTTGATTTGCAGGCTTGAGAAAAAATGCTAGTACACGTATTAGAGTCAATTCCATTTCAGTGCTGAGGTATGGTTTTGGCAGATACAGACTTCTGGGATTGGACAAAAGAGCTAGAACTTTGTATTCTTGTATCCATGAGAATTCCCTGATATCTTGGGAAGGACCTGCCTGTTTCCAAGGCATTAATTTCAAAATTTCTGTGGGTCTGTTACCATTAGCAGTGGCTCCTAAGCTTTTTTTAAATGACAGTGATAGTCTTAGCTGTCAGGCTCATGATCCTGTTGAGGTTTGCAGCCCCTTGTCCACAAGCCTGTTGTCAGGCTCAGGACAGAGGTGATCTCTTAGGCCCCCAAAGCCCATTAGAAGCCACTCAGCAAAACAGATATCCTATAAATCCTTGGACTAGCTGCAATTTGAGTTTTGTGTTGTAGTTCCCTAGCGTGCTTGGCTGCCTGCAGCTTGTGTGAAGTGGCACATGCTCCTTACAAGGAATGCATCTCTTGTTCTTGGGAATGTTGCTCAGGCTGGAGGGCTTTCTTCAGGTTACTTATTTCTACCTTTCCCCACTACAGTGGGCTCTATTCCTATCCAGTAAATAGGCAGTGTGAGATGGCTTGTCTTGGGAGCTACTTTTCCATGTTTAAAGCTGGCTACTGGGCATTTTGGTAACTTGGCCCCTGTTTTGGAATGTTTCTGGACAAAACTGGTTACAATGCCTATCCATGTATGCAAAGACTTTGGGTTCAGCCAAAGTCTTTGCTTCTTGCTGCTACTTTGTCCTTCCTGGGGCATTCGAGGTGTCTGCAGTGTAAGCACATAAATGTGCACATAGTGGAACATTGTGTAGAAAACATTAGGATTTTCAAAGGAATGGCTTCTGCAGTCTACTTACAGGTTAGAAAACAGCTAATCCTCCAATGCTAATAAATTGCTCACTGATGTTTCTGTTTTTATGATACATCTGTATATTTTTCAGAAACAGAGGTACCCCTGAAAGCTTTAAAAGAAGCTCTGTCAGTTGTTATTTCAAGTCATCAGATAAGTATGTTTTCTAGTGAAAAGGTTCCTGGGGACTGGTGTGGTAAACCCCAGCCTGTTTGGAAATGGACAGGTGACCAACACAATGCATAGCACAGCCCTGGACCATGGTGTTCCTCATGGATAATGCAGAGTGTTACCTCAGGGACTTCTCACAGTGTTGTGTGCTGTAAAGAGCACACTGTTTGGCTGCAAACGGATAATGCTTTGCATTAAAAAAATGCAGAGCCTCCATCTGAGCTTCTTTAATAAAATGTTTGGGTTTTGTTAAACAGAGAATTCTTTCCAAGGAATGCAGAGTGCAGAGGATCTCTTCCAGTCGGGCTGGAGACCTGTGCTGGGCTGGGGCTGGCAGTGCGGGAGGCCAGGTGCAAGGGCTCGGTGCTCATAAACAACCTTCTCCTTCGGACTGCAGGCACATTTCATCAGGAACAGCAAGTACGAAGTCCGGGTTTCAGCCTTGCCGTGCACAGGGGATTTGAATGCAGAGACTCAAGCTGGAATAAACACTATGCCAAGCACTTCTCCGGTACTCAGCAGCAGGAAAATGTTGCTCACATCATTATGAAGTGTGTGTACACTTTCTAAAGGGTTTGGTTGAGAAAGAAACCAGAAGACACCAAACACGTTTATATAAAGCTGTTCCCTGAGTTAAGAGACGTCAGATATAAATTGTCAATGTTTATACTCCTAAACATGAGAGGAAATAGCCTTTGGTTTAAATATTCATTGGGCCAAGCTGAATAGCCTGCCCTGAGGAATCCTTGCAGCTCCAAAGGAGGAGCAGTTCTCCAGCAGAGAGGTTTTTGGGGGGACATCAGCTGGGCATGGCACGATGCTGACTTGGCTGCTCTGGACTAGGGCTTGGTGCTGCTGTCATTGTGCCACAGCTGCTGTGGGCACTGTTAAAGCACTGCAGGTCTGTGCATTGATGCCTTCTCCTCCTGCACAGTCCTTCCTGCCCAGAGGCATGTGTGGGCAGCAGGCAGCTGCTGGCAGCTCCTCTCTGTGCCCAAGGACAGTGGCCAGGCAGGCTGCTGCCCTGCCAGCAGCACATGGCTGAGCCCCTGCCACACTGCCCTGGCCTGTGGGCTCACCCCGGAGCAGGCAATGCTGGCCGAACCACTGTGTTGCCATACAGATGGTTACAGTGAAAGAAAATAAAATTAATTAACATAAGCTCCGTCAAGGTGCCTACTTTCCACTTAGAAGATATTCAAGGCCCAAATACATTGCAGACATGCACTTGACCATCTGGATCTGTGTGGGAAGAGGCAGTAGGTGCTTATGCTTGCCTTGCTGGAGGTGCAGTTTCTGGGGCCAAACAGGATTACCCAGTTTATGTTCAATGCCTCCTTGCAGTCCTGCTGACTCTGCTTCTGACTGAAGCTGTCATAAAGGTTAAAAGCAGACTCTCAGTGAACATGCAGTGTTTGTCATACCAATATCTGTCTGTTTATTTGTAGTCCAGTGCAGGAAACAGTGAATTCTTAGGTAATGTGTGGGGTTTTTTCCCATGTTTTTTTCCCTTTCAGATTTTTTCTTAAAATATAACATACTTTATTGATCTGATTTTTGTGTATGACCATTTTTATATGGTTATGAAGATTTCTGTGTTTTGTTCTGTGCCCTGTATTTTCCAGCTCCTCTTTATGAAAAGGTGATAGCCCAGCCTGTTCATGTGCTCATCTGCCAGGCCATCTGCAGCAACTGCTGATCCTGCTGGCCATTTTTAACATCTTTGGACAGAGCAGTCACAGTCTCAGACGGGAGCTCTTAAACCTCGGAAAACTGATAGATCTGCAAAGATGGAAAAAGAGTTCAGGGAAGAAAATCTGTAGGGTGTGTTCAAACATTTAGTCTTGTTTAATGTTCCAGCTCACCGAACCTACACATCTATGAGCTGCTGAGCCACGTGTGCCTCGTTTGGAGCCAGCCATTTGCTCAGGCTCTAATGAGGGGAAGGAGGGGGAGCTGATGGCACTGCTCCTTCGCGGGAAGGGAAGAGAGGGAAAGGGGAAGGAAGAGATTG